>SZWC01003971.1:43387-55864 GCA_023375785.1 Penium margaritaceum | reverse complement strand
GAGAAGGAGGAGGAGGAGGAGGGGGAGGAAGAGGAGGATGAAAAGGTCGACTGCCATGATGAGATAGTCGACCCCATCTTCGTCTCTAGTAAGGATGAAGGGGTCGACCACCATGATGTAGAGCAGCGTGAGGAGGCATGGATGGCTTTCCATGAGGAGGTCGAAAACATCAACCGTGCATTCAGGATCTTGTGATTTTGCCTCTGATGCTCATTATCCAGTGTCTTGTTTTTCATTGCAGCACCTATTTCATGATGTTAAGACATGTTTCTAAAGTAGTGTCCTAACTTGTGTTTCCTCCTTGTTTGTTTCCATGTGTGAACTTTACAGATATCTCTCAAGAACAGCTCATATGGAGGAGGTGCATGCTGGATTACAAGTGGCTAGAGTTGCGCTCCTCCATTAGACTAGTTTCCCTTTTGTGGTTAGGTTGGTGTGCTGTAAAACTTCGTTTATGTGAGAGTTCAATTTCTCACTCATTCTCATGTGTTGAATGATATCCACTTTCCATGTGTGTTTAAAATCATTAACAACCAAAATAAAAAAGGGTCTAAAAAGGAGTACTGACAAGATCATTTTATTCTCTTTCAATCAACTCTCCATTCAGCCCAAGCACTTTGACAAGGAACCTACCTGACTTGTCAAACATGATTTCATGTAACCTACTTGACTTGTCAGTGGTCTTTATCTCAGGAGTGGGTGCAGCATTGGTGTTTCAGACACTCTATTCATCCTTGTGACAGCCGGAAACTATAAGATATGTGGGGATGTGCCAGTGTACTGTGGCATACCATGATGAATGCCCAATGGATGGCTCTACAAGTGAAGCAAAATCAGATGACGTGCACGGGGAAGACATTTTCTACGATGAGGATGAGGACATTTTCTACGATGAGGACAAGGACACTTCCTACAATGCATTTCCCTGTGAGGGATGGCAAGGATGTGGATGTGAGGTGTGCCAGTGGCTCTGGTTGTGCAATATCCTGGATCCAAAGTGCTTGGATGCATAGTGGTTTCCTCAGTAGTGCTTCTTCCTGGCTGTCTGGAGAGATGTAGTTCTTTGTTAACATGTCAATTATGTCTACTGAAATGATGATATCCCATACCTATGCAAGAAACAACAATTATATCCATTTCTCATACCACAATGATGCATCCATGCTCCATGAAAACTCAATCATAATCATGTATTCATCTTGCGTGTACAATGTGATGGAGGCTATGTGGAAAAGAACACTTCCAACGCACTCTGACAGTCATACATTGAAACAATGTGCGAGAGCGTGGCTTTAGACATTAAAACAACCATTCCCATACGTCTCACTGAATGAATACTCGAATGCCCATAATGATGCCATGTAGAAAATACACAAACTACCCACAAAACACTTTGATGATACGAAAATTATGCCCATAAACCTTATTTCAAACCCCCGATAGATTTGCAAGATAACGCAATAGTTTGCGACAACAAAAACATGTTCCACACAATTCATCTCTCAGCCACATGGCAATCTTCCTCGCAACATTCACATCACCTTGCGGGGACATCGGGACATGCTCCTGACGTCCATTGATGGTGTGCACGGCGTCGGCAAATTCCACAGTGGACAATATGGCATTGTCACTGGTCCTTTCCATTTGGCCACCCTTCATTAACGATTGCACTGTCCTCTTTTGTGAGATGCACAAGTGTTGCCTCCAGTGCAAAGAAAACCATTTACATGCGCGGCTCCTGCTTGAACAAACTCCATGCCGTAGAATGCTAATCAACAAAACAGACCACACGCTGTCAACACAGCCTGTGAACATGCGATGTTTGTGTAGGACATGCAGGTCTTTCACGACTAGATACATCGAGTTAATAGTGGACACATTTGTCATGTCATTCCCTTTTCGCTCACACCATGGTAAAACTTGGGCACCTTTATCATTTCATTTTTGTCTATGGACACCGATGACATAGTGTTTTCAACAATGGACACCTCCTTTTTGGAAAACGCTGATCTATCGACCCAAACGATATGCACCACTGTATTTGTGCCCATCTTGAAAGTGGTAGGAATTCTCACAATGTACGAGAATAAATCGCTTGTGCTATGTGTTATGCCGAGCAGAGTGGGGATGATGAGAAGGTAGAAGTTGCGAGGAAAAACACCATTTAGAATTTGGAACACTTGAGCAATTCATATTTAGCGGTAAGTGTACTTCGATGACAAGTGTCGAAATGGTCGCACATACATGTGCAAGTGTCGAGTTACAAATGAGGCATAGTCAGGGTCGTTGGGTCGATTGTCAAGGGATGCATTTGGAGTTGCGTCATAAGTGGTCGGATTTGAGAAGGTCCGTCGAGAACTCTGCCGGCTTCGAGAATCGATGCTGATGATGCAAGATGCATCTTTATAAATCCATATTTGTCTCGGTGCGTCAAGAAGCCGACCAAAAGGTCGTAATACTTCTGTCATAGGTTCTCAAGAGTGGTAAAAGTTATCAATCTGGGAAGGTTCACCGGAGGACAGGGGCAGTTGGTCGAATTACCCTCGGCCGTCGGGGTGACAATCGGGGTCTCAATTCTCGGTGCTTTGTGTAGTAACAGAAATGCCCATTTGGAGATATTAGAAACTCGTGTACGTCTGGTACGTAACACTTCCCCCCCTTTTAGCCACAGTGTCCCGACAAGCATGCAGATGTAGCCTGGCAACGACGGTAACAGCCGTCGATTAGGGAATCGACTTCTTGGAGGTTGTTGTAGGGTTCCCAACTGTTATGCGCGGTGTCGTAGCCGTGCCACTTGATAAGAAATTTTGTGGTTTTTCCACGTCATTGATGGCCGAGGATGTCCTCGATGACATATTTGGTGTCCTCTTCTACTTGTACAGGAAGAGGGGGAGGGACATCCCTCCCGGGGAAGGTCTCTCCGGGGTCTCAATAGTGCTTGAGTCTGCTGATATGGAACACTGGATGAACTTGCATAGTGTCGGGGAGTTTGATTCGCGCAACCACAGGGGTTTGTATGCACTCAATTTCAAACGGTCCCAACCATCGGGGTGTGAGCTTCCAACACTCGACTCTACAAATCTGGATAAGGGCCGAGCTGAGGACTTTGACACTGGCAAAAAAAACGTTGTCGTTACGATGTCGATCAACTGCTTGTGTCATTGCTGCTTGCCTCTTTGTGAGTTTCTGTTGTGTTTCTTCTGTGATGATGGAGAAGTCTCGGCGTTAGACGTCAACCGCAAGAATGTTGCTTCAGCTGTGTAGCCCGGCTGGTGTGGCGGGAAGTTTGTCAAACTCCACTTCAAACGGTGTTTCACCCGCTGCGGTGGAGATTGCCAACCACAAGGGTTTACATGCGCTTGAAATCAAATGGTCCCAGCCATCGGGATTTAAGCTTCGAACAGTCAACCCCACGAAGTTTGATCTCGGTCGAACTGAGAAGTATTTTATCGCCAACAATGAAAACTTCGTCATTGCAATGTCGATAGGCTTCTCGTTTCATCACCGCTTGTGTCTTTACAAGCGTATGTTGTGTTTCATCCCAGATGATGAAAAACTCACGGTGTTGGACGTCAACCGCGGGAATGCTACTCTGGCTGTGTAGTTTTGCTAGTGCGGTGGAAAGTTTGTCATACACCACTTCAAACAGAGTTCTACCCGTTGCGGTGGCAATTGTTGAATTTTATACGATTTCGGCGGTTGGGAGTTTTTGTACCCAATCCATTCCATGAGGTTCGCATAACTTTTGGAGTAGTTGTTTGATTGTTTGACTGGTCTGCTCGGTTTGGCCATCAGTTTGAGGATGGAATGCCATTGATAGCTGGATCGGACTGCCGTAGCAAGTCATTAGTTCACGCCACAAACGGCTGGTAAATTGACCATCCCAGTCGCTTGTGATGGTCCTTGGAACACCATGTAGTAGCACACTATTGTGAAAAAAAACCGTGCTGTTCCTTTGATGGTGACGGTGGTCATCGTCGGAACGAAGTGAGACATTTTAGAAAGCATGTCAACAACCACGAGGATTGTGTCATATCCCTTTGGTGTGACCAGTAATCCCATGAGGAAGTCCATGTCGGTCCATGGTTTTGTCGGAATGGGAAGCGGTTCGAGGGGCCACATGCGACGAGACTTTTATCACTGACACGTGTCACATGATTTGCAGAAGTAGGCTACGTCAGATTGCATCTTTTCCCACCAGCAGTGTTTTGCCAGCTTCTTCAGGTCCTTGTCTTCTCCAAAATGTCCACCTGGACAAGTGTTGTGGCATTCTTCGAGCAGCATGCAACGGAGTTCTTCGCTCGGAAAAACGGCCACTTGATGAGTGAATCTTCACCTCCAACAGGGTGCGTCATACACAAATTTTGCCTTTTGTATCTGCCATGCTGGTGGTAGCCTCGTGTGAACAGCCGCCTAATGTGGAACACCAAATGGACTTGCATAGTGTCGGGGAGTTTGAGATGGGCAACCACAGTGGTTTCCATGCATTCAATCTCAAATGGTCCCAACCATCAGGAATTGAGTTTTGAACAGTCAGCCCTGTAAAGTTTGATGGTTGCTGAACTGATGAGGACTTTGTTGCCAGTGGTAAACACGTCATCGCTGCAATGTCAGTCAGCTTCTCGCTTCACCGCCGCTTGAGTCTTCACGAGCATGTGTCGTGTTTTGTCCCAGATGGTGGCAAACTTGCGTCGTTGGATGTCGACTGCGGGAATATTGCTTTAGATGTGAAGTCTAGTTAGTGTCGTGGGAAGTTTGCCATACACCACTTCGAATGGAATTTTGCCTGTTGTGGACGTCGCCGAATTACTTGCGAGTTCGGTGGTTTGGAGTTTGGCTGCCCAATCCGTCCCACATAATGTTATAAGAAGTTGCTCGAGCGTCTGATTGGTCCGCTTGGTTTGGCCATTGGTTTCAGGGTGGAATACCATGGAAGGCTGGATCTGACTACCGTAGCGAGTCATCAGTTCGCGGCCGAAACGGCTGGCATATCGATTGTTTCTGTTGCTTGTGGTGGTTCTCTGCATGTCGTGTCGCCATACAATGTTGTTTAGAAATAGTTGTGCTGTGCCTTTGGTGGTGATGGTGGTCGTTGTTGGGATGAAGTGGGACATTTTGAAAAATCTGTCGACAACCACGAATATTTTGCAATATCTCTCGGGTTTGGTTGGTAGTCCAGTGATGAAGTCCATGGAGATGTTGGTCCACGGTTCTGTTGGCATGGGGAGCTGCCGAGTACGTGGCCACAAGACGTGGCCACGCGACTTGACCACGTTGCGTGGCCACGTGCGACAGGATTTTTGTCACTGACACGTGTCACACAATTTGCAGAAATTGGCCATGTCAGTTTGCATCTTGTCCCACAAGTAGGACTTTGCCAGCTTCTTCAGCATCTTTTCCTCTCCAAAATTTCCACCTGGACCGGTGCCATGGCATTCTTCAAGCGGCATGTGGTGGAGTTTTTCATTTGGGGGTACAACCGCCTGGCGAGTAAATCGTCGTAGCAAAAACAGTTAGTTGTCCCAGAACTTGGACTTGTCGTATCCACCATGCTAGTCATAGGCACGTGTGAAAAACAACTGGAGATGCAGATCTTGATGCAGTTGAAATGTCGCTCCCTCAGCCATTAAGTCTCATCGGCGACTGAGCGCATCTGCTGGGTTGGTTTTTCCCGGCTCGTACTCAATATCATAGTCAAACCCGGATTTGAGAAACTCCATCCATCAGGTTTGACGTTGACTGAGGTTTGACTATGTCTTCAAATACTTCAGTGCGTGATGGTAAGTGCGTACAACGCATCAGCGACATTCAAGATAGCCCTGCCACTTCTTAACTGCATGTACGACCACAAGTATCTCCTTCTCGTGTACGGCATAGTTGAGTTCCCATCCGCGTAACTCGCAACATTTACGTGACCTGTTGCTTTTTGTTGCCTTGATCCTGTAGGAGAACCATGCCAATGGCTCGGTCGGAGGCATCCGTAGCCATGATAGAGTTGATTGTTGGATCGGCCAATCATAGGGTTGGCACCAAGGTCAGCGCGTTCTGTTGAGCAGTAAACGGTTCTTGTTCGTTGTCTCCCCACCGCCACTCATTTTCTTTTCAAGTGAGATCAACGAGAGGCGTTGAAAATTGGGTGTAATCCTGTACAAAATTTCGGTAGTAATTTTAGAAGCAAATGAAAACTTGAACATCTCGGAAGTTGGTCCGTGTCAGCCAATCAGCGACTGCTGCCACTTTTTTCGGATCCATGGTGACTCCTCTGCCGTTGATAATATGACGTAAAAACTTAATCAAACGGGGACTAAAGACACACTTTGAGAGTCTTCAAGAGAATTTCTCTGCTTGTGAAACTTTGAGAACTTTTTGGAGATGTCCATCGTGGTCCACTTGGGTACCGTTGTACACTAGAATGTCGTCGAGGTATACCAAAACAAAATCGTCAAGGTACTGGCAAAAAATATTGTTCATTGCAGCCATGAACATCGTCGGGGTGTTCGTGTCCAAACGGCATGACCATTTACTCCAAATTCCCATAACGTGTTCAAAACGCTGTCTTCTCGATATCAGCGTCTGCCATGCGGATCTGGTGATAACTGATACGTAGGTCCATTTTAGTGAAATTTTGAGCTCCTTGGAGTTGGTAAAAAATTTCGTCGCCACAGGGAGAGGGAAGCGGTTCTTGGTGGTAGCCCCGTCGAACGTCCAGTAGTCCATGCACATCTGCATCTTGCGCATTTTCTTTTTGTACAAACAATACTACTGTGATACATGGTGACGTGGATGGGTGGATGAACCTTTGATCGAGCATCTTGTCAAGTTGCTTTTTCAGCTCGGTCAGCTCATGGTTGCTCATCCAATAGGCTCCTTGAACGGTGGGTCTGCTGCCGGGTTTCATTTTGATGCGATGGTCCATGTCGCGCTGAGGTGGCAAGGTTTTCAGGAGTTTGTCGGGAAAGACTTCTGCAAACTCTTGGATGAGAGACGAGAACTTATTGAGAACCATTGCAAGTTTTATTGATGCCGATGAGGCCCATGAGGCTGATGAAGTTGATGAGGCCGATGAGTCAGCTGCTGCCACTTCCATTTCCTCCATTGGCTCGAGATGAACGAGCCACGTGTGAGCTTTTTGTTGTATGCGGTGCCTGGCCACATTAAGCGGTATTGACTGAACAGGTTGTCGCTTCTCGGTTGCTGTGGTTTCCTCTCTTGCTTCAACCTCTACTGCTTTCATTGTCATCTTCTTCTCCAGACATGAAAGTTGTCGTCTTGCACCATTAACTTCCACGTGGACGTCGCCACTTCTCCAGTGAATCTGCTAGTCATGCTGGTATAGGAAATCACATCCGAGATTGATTTTGTGGTCACTCATTGGACACCACCTCCAGACCGTTACGTCCCATAAGTCTTCCACTTGTAGTTGTAGTGGTTCTTGGAGTCTCCGTATCTGCGATCTCCCGTTGACGACTTTTCCTTCAAACACCCCTGGTTTGGTCTCCAAACCTAGCGTTCGAACCATGTCATTGCTCACAAAACTATGATAGGCCCCTCCATCCAATAGTGCCGATACCGTTCTGCGACTTTTGCAACCTTGGGGTTGGACTTTTTGCAGTGTCACCGGTTGGTCTTCCTCGTACTCCTCGTTGAACTTAGCGATCTCAGAAACCCTCAGCGGCGTCTTGAGCCATTTAGATGGGCAATCATTTGGCGCAGATCACACCTCTCGGACAAGAGTTGCACCTTTCACTCCTGCCCTTTGCCCTTTCCCGACTCATTTTCTTGCGACCTCCCCCCCTTTTTTGACCTGCTGCCTGCTTCGGCAGTTTTGAGAAAAAAATTGTGAACTTTTCGCAGTTGAAGAAGATGTGTGCGTCTCTTTTGGTCAACGGCGTCCATTTCCATCGAAGTCGATGAGTTCCCGGACTGGCGATTTCCGTTCCCATGATGACTGTGGTTACGAGGTCGCCAACCATAGGATTCCTAGATCCGAGCATTGCAGTTGGCACTATCGATCCTTTCTACTACTGCGATCATCCGTGGTAAGTCATTCTGGATGCTGAAGATGGTAATCGCTCACCAGATGCCCCGTTTGAGGCCGTTGTTGTACTGAAAACAGAGTCTGTCAAGGGCGATGTTTACAATAGTGATGATCTCACGGAACATTGTATACTCTTCCACGCCGGAGTGCTGACAGAGGCGCTGGAGTCTGTACCAAGCTTTGGACTTCTCGTTCAACCATCCAAAGTGTGTGAACATCGCGCGTGAGAATTTGCTCCAGTCAGTTGGTGGCTTCAATACGTCTTGCCATTACAGGTTGATCTTCTCTAAGGGCCATAGATGAGGCCTCGCCGATCTCCTTCTGCCATTGGATGACCTTTAGGTTGGACCACCAACTTAATGCCGTGCCACACAAAAGTGCGGTCGCAGGGTCAATTTTCTTTCGATCTTCCTTGACCCCAGTAGCGGTGAAGTACATCTCCAAGATCGTGAGCCACATCCAAACTGTTGGTCCTTTGGAGTTTACAAGATCAAACGTTTCAGGAGGGGCCGGGAAAATCTTGGGTCTATTCGAGAGTTGGGTGTTTCTCCTTATGAGCACCACCTCCTGTGCACTAGCATTGCAAAGAGCCTCCATCACGACGTTGAGTTGTTGGAGCACATGGCTGTTGATTCCCTTGAGCATGGAGATACAATTTGCCAGTTCCTTGTTGATTCACGCCTGTTGTCCAGTGCCACCTGTCATTCTTACTATAGACGTTGAGGCTATCGGTAGGGATGGCTGGTTTACCGCCATTTGGTCCGTGGCCGGATTGGCTTTCGGAGGCGTCGGGATCGATCCAGCGTCCACATAGCCTGCCACATCAGTATTCGCCACCGTCTCAGGGTTTGCATGCATGGTCACATTCTGCTCCTCCATCACCGAAGTCGTCACCGAAGACCCGCTATTGGTCATAAGATGCGCTTGCTTGTTTCACGTTGTGGTCGTTAACTCTGCAAAGTCTTGACATACAAGATGCACTGTCGACTTGTGCGAGGTAGTCCTCTAGATGAATAAAGTAGTCAGTTGCTCCACCAGTACCGCTGTGCTCTGATACCAAGTGTTATGCCAAACGAAGTGTGGATGGTGAACAGGTATGAGTTGCCAAGCAGAACACAATTTGAGAATTTGGGATAATTGAGCAGTTTATGAGAAGTGGTCAGTGTACTTCAATGACAATTGTTAGAACGACTGAACACATGCATACAAGGGTCAAGTTACAAATAAGATGCAGCCGGGGTCATTGGGTCGATCATCGAGCGACGCATGTGGAGTCACATCATGAGTGGTTGGATCAAGTTGTGAGGAATCGAGGGGCTTAAAGGATCAACGGTGAAGATGCAAAATGCATCTTTCTAAATCTCAATAAATCTTGATGCACCGAGAAGCCGACCGAAAGTTCGTGACACTTCTGTCAATGTTTCTCAAAAGTGGTTGAAGTTGTCAGAACGTGCGAGAAGGAATAGCTAGAGGTCGAGAGTAGGTGGTCGACCGACCAGATGCCACTTTTTCTATGGATTTGTAGTTTGAATTTCTTCCTACTACCACCCTCATTAGAAAAGCAGTATATGTTTGGTCAACAAGTTTCTGAATAACCTGCCTTTTAGATTAACTTAAAGTTCTTCCTGGAGTGCTAAGACAATCCGTAGACCTAGAAGTTTTCACGATATCTGTAGAAATACCCAGTTTGCTCCTTAGCAAAGCACTCATGTCAAAAACAAGAATAAATACTCCAAAAGAACCGGTAACCATAGTGGGGTGTGCTAAATTCTCAACCATTGGAGCAGAAATCGGGGTCTAGACTTGTGGTGGGCTATTTGTATAATGATAGAAATACCCACTTGGATAGTTTAGGGATTTGTGTATGTCTGGTACAAAACACACAGCGATGAGGTATGAAGCATTAGACGATTCACGGAATCAGGATAACTGTACTTCGATGACAAGTTTCAAAAAAGTTGAATGCATACATATAGTGACAAGAGTCACAATGAGGTATATGTTGGGCCTTTGTCACTGAAGCCGAACCACACATGCAAGGTCGCATCGTAATTGGTCACTTTAAAAAAGATCCATCAAAGACTCAAGGGGTTTCAAGAACATCGATGTGCAATTTTTCAAAAGCTTAACATCATCAAGAAGTCAACCTAACAATGTTGAAACATCGATACAGTTCACGATACTTCTGTTGACCATTCTAGAGAGTGGTCCACATTGTCAAAAGATTTGAGAACAGGAGGTTGTGGTAAGTGGCCAAAATTGTTCCATCGAGGGGAACGTAGGTGGTTCACAGCAATGAGGTACAAGACAAAAGATGATTCAAGGATTGAGAACAAATCGATGATTCTTATGATGTAGTGTGGATAGTGTACACTGGCATGTGGGAGAGAGTACAAGGGAAAGTGTGAGTGGAGTGCTAAGAGAGGCCAAACACCATGAACGGGGTTTCTAGACACACACGGAAGCACAAGAATGTGACTAACAAGGCATAGAAGTAATCTTCACGTGAAACCTGGTGACGAGCAGCCGTGCAACAAGCTCACCCTTGCTCGCTATCCACACCAAGCGTGGATAACATGGAGCTGAACCTTCCACCCTGGTTTTGTAGAATTATTTTATGAGCAAGCTACGGTAGCATGTAGTCTCGGAGGAGCAACCCGGATACAATTTCCCAGACCAGAAAAAGTGGAAAACCCAATGTTCACAAAATTCACGCCAAACTATTGCAGGCCGTTGAATCATCAAAAACTGGTGAATGTCTCTGGATCTCCTCCCATGTGGCGTTTTTCTGCAGGCAGTGGAGCCAGCCTCAGTGCTCCTCCAAATTCAGTCACCTGCATCAGTGTGGTGAGTGTGCAATGAGGCCAGAGATCACAATGTGTCTATGGTATGTGAACCAACACTCCCCCATGACTCACAGCCGACGCACTCGAGCACAGACTCACATGTACATATGAGCATTACAAGATGTGAAAAATGAGCATACAAACACGTTGTGACTGCTCACTCAGGAGAATCATGTGGACACAACAGACCAATAGCATGCACATCTGCCTTGAAGATGTTACTCCTCAGTGCCTTTGTGAGGAATTCAGCTCGTTGCTTTCAAGTGTCAACCAAGACAATCTAGACATTACCTGCAGCCACTCGCTCACGCACTAAGTGATGCTCCACATTGATGAGATTTGTGCGTGTGTGATGCATTCCAGTATCTTCAAAAATGGCCTTAGTGCTCTGATTGTCACAACAGAGCATGCTCAAATGGATGGGGACGCACAGTTATTGAAAAAAATGATACAGATAGACACTCCCACACGTATCTCCGCCAAGAACAACATACTCTGCCTTCTAAGAGCAGTGTCCCACATAGTCCTGCTTGCCACTCTTCCATGACATGGCAGTCCCACCTACAAGGAAGATGTAGCCGGTATGGCTACACGCATCAGTGTCATGGACCTTGTCGCTGTTTTTGTTTCCATCGACCATCACTGACGGTTGTGCCCGATAACAAAGACCAGTCCAGGCAGTGGAGAGTACCTGATAACACGCAATGCGTCCATGTGTTGTGCCATAGGACGCTTGAACAAGTACGCCAGAAATTTCACAGAGAAGGCAACATCCTCTGTAGTCATCGTCGCTAGGTACATGAGTGATCCGATGACACAAAGGTTGTCCATCACATCAACTGCCTCCCCCAGCTTAGACACATTTAGTGTCTTCACTAACCTCTGCCCAGCTGGGTTCATAGGCATCAATGCTGTGGGTGTGGACTCAAGTAGGGAGGCAAAGCGCTCCCCCGGGCTGCGGACGTATGCAACCTGGTGGACGTGAAGAGTATGACAAGAGCAATCACGCTCAAGCTCCATGTCCAAGAAAGCACAAGCGGGCCCTAGGTATTTCATCTTATACGTGGACTGTAGGAGTGTTTTCATTGACTTGATAGCATCCAAGCTAGGCGATGCTATCAGCAAGTTGTTCATATAGACAAGGATAGCCACGGACATGAAAAAAGGCGGGATGACAAAGAGTGACGAATCAACCGTACTGCGTCAATAACCGCCTTTCTTGACAGATGTGATCTCTTGGTTCCAGTACCGAGGTGACCATTTTAGGCCATAGAGGGCCTTACGCAGTCGCCACACTTGGTCCGTGCCATCAGAGAAACTAGGAGGCCAGAACATACAGATCTCCTCATCCAAATGCCTGTGTAGGAATGGGTTGTAGTCATGGTGGGCCAGAGGACATAACACATCTCTACCAGTAGTGCATATATGCCTAATGGTGGAAGAATCACACACTAGTTTTCTACTGCGTGATTTGAGTGCGCTCTGACACCATGCATTGAGACAATGCACTCCAGAACCAGTGCACCTGAACAGTGTATTCATACATTCTATCTTTCTCTCTCTCTCTCTCTCTCTCTCTCTCTCTCCCCCCCC
>SZWC01003971.1:18939-43262 GCA_023375785.1 Penium margaritaceum | reverse complement strand
CCCCCCCCCCCCTCCCTTCCTAGATGTCTCTCTTTCTTACTATCCCTTGGCACCCAATAAGATTCTACAATTGTATAGTCACAGTTTTGTTTTATCAGTACGTAATGTCTTCATTATTTGTTTCCTTTTGTTCTTTGTTTCACAAGAGAAACATATGAATATACATCTGACCTATATTAGTGTTCAGCTTTTGTTTTTGCGATACTTTTGTGTTAAAGCTTTGAGTTCTGGAACCTATACTTGTCTTTGTTTTCCCGAGACATAGGTCGCGGTCGTTGCTGTCGATCTTGAGGCAGACAAGACTTTGCTCCTATCGGGGAGAGACGGCCGTCATTGAATGCCGGTAGAGAGAACGATAGGCTGTCGGCTTTCCTGTCCGTTTACCGTCGGGTGTCGCTGGAGAGACTCATCTGTTGCTAAGACCCCCTAGTGCGTGGCATAGTGTATATGAATCAGTGCAACCAGTTTGTATGAAAGAGTGCACTTCTCATGCACTGAGTGTGCGATGCTATACAGTTTCAATTTGGATCATGTTGCGATGTTGTTTATCAAAGAAGGTGTCTGGTTTGCAAAGAATAGCACTGCGCAATCGGCACAAATGATCTACCACGAGGATGGATGTTGTCGTTTCTCCCGAGCGTCGGATATTTCTAACGGAACAGAAAACGGATATATCAAATGAACCGTTCTTCCGTTTCCAGATAATGTTTCTGCATGTCGACAATCATTAAAGACGAAGGAACATAGATATTAAAAATTGTTTAGACCGTCGAAATGAATTTGAATCTAGACGCGGGCGGTCTGAAACATCTCATTGGTAGAATGTCACATGTTTGTGTTTATCACTTGAGAACGGTTTAAGCTCTCTTTCTTACCCAAATCGGTGAAAACATCAATTCAGCACTCATCGACTTTCAATCATTCTATTGCATGACTGATTATGCATGAGAAAAGAGTCAAGACAAGTCGCTGTTTGCAACAAGTCGCAACGGTCTTCTATGAACTTTGCTATACGTAAACTCGACGAACGGGACCTGGCAATGCATTTGGCAAGTCAGATTCTAAAACTCACAGGGAGTCGGTTTGCACTTTCTCGGCGTCTATATTGTGATGCAAACGTCGCCGGTTTGCTCTGTGAAATGCAAGGTTATCACTCTAGATTCAGCCTTTTTGGAATGGGGATGTCGCACACTGAGTGCTTGATAAGTGCACTTTCACACGTATTCTGAGCGCACTGGCAACATGCATTACCCCCGTACACTGGGCCCATCTCTGGACCACCTTGCGAGCTCTGGAAGGACTAGTCATGTCAAAGTAGGCAACGACAAAGAAAATGACAGTGCACTGTCGTCGGCAGGCAGACGGCCGTCGCGATGATGTGATAAGCTGCTTACAGCGATCGGCCGGCCGGTTCCGAAGGACGGTTGAGATATCGGAGGGAAAACGATGTTCGGAACTTTTGTTTCACTTTTCCTACGAGTGTTGCACTAAAAACATGTTCGGACATATATGTGTCAGAAGCTAATTACATGTTCTCTATGCTACAAACACCAGTTACAACACACTTCATACTGCTGAACATTATCTCAAACTGTCTTCTTGTATTTTATAGTTTTTGTTTAGGTAATGTTCTTATCACAACGATTGGCCCAAAATACAAAATAAAAACACACACTATCATAAGAAAAATGAGATGTAAAATTTTCCATTTCACGTACCTCTCCAAAACGTTATGCATTAGACAAATAAGCCAAAAATCAACGTGTGACTAAACACATGAGACAAATCTGCACACTGAGTGTGTTCTTAATGTGCTTTTGTATGGTGACTTAGCGCACTTGCCACATACACTAACCCAACGTACTGGGGAATCTCCTAATGATAGGATTTGCTTGCCATAGAAGACAAAACAACAGTGTGAGTGCGCTCTTAGTGTACTTTTATATGGTGGGTGAGCACACTTGCCACATACACGACCCTCACGCACTGAGGTCCTTCTTAGAAGGAACTTGTTTTTCCATGTAAGACAGGAATGAAATACTTATCTGACATAGAAGACAAATGAGCCCACTGAGGGCACTCTCAGTGTACTTTTGTATGGTGATTGTGCGTACTGGCCACATGCACTAACCCCACGCACTGGAGTTCTTCCTAAGAAGAGCATTTTTACACCATATAGGACAAAAGTACACTCTTCTCTTACACTACGGAAAGAGTGTAAGGACTGGTGTAAGCTACTCCCTTGCAAGAGAGCACAGTCGAGGTACACACTAAAAAACTAGTGTATGAAATGGCCTCGATTAACCATACCTCCAGTAGTGTATTGCCCGACTGGTACAAACGTCTTGTCAAAAGCTATGCCTAGGACATGGGAGAACCCCTTTGCAGTAAGTCTTGCCCTACACTTGTCGAGTGAACCATTGGGCTTGTGCTTTTTCCGAAAGACCCAACGGGCATCGATGGCCTTATGTCCATAATGTAGATCAACCAACTCGTAAACAACATGGTCGTCAAGGGCATTCGACTCATCACGCATGGCAGCCTCCAACTATTTAGCATTGGAGGTTGTGCACGCTTGATGCACCATGGTTGGTTCAGGTGATAAGGTCGTTGTAGTCGTCTTGGCATGACATTTGGTGATGCTACTCAAGACAGCCATGTCCAAACATCGCACAGGTTTAGAGGCTAGAAACGTGTAGCCAAGGATGGAATTGGGATGGAAAACCCTTGTGGCCAATCATAGCGCGTCCATGCCAATGGGGAGGACAGAGGACTGCTTGGCGTGAGGCTGAGGAGGGTGTGCAGAGGTCGTAGAGGCGCTAGAGTAGTGAGGGAGCATGCAAAGGCATCCACCTCGGAAGAAAGGGAAGGCAAGAGCAAGAGCCAAGGTGGTTTTCTGAGGTGGATCAGCCACATGGTCGGGAGAAGAGATGGGTCGGTTGGCCACAGCAGGTGTGACTGGGCTGGACGGAGCCACGGAGGAAGTGACCAAGACAGAAAAAACAAAGTCTGTGACAGGGGAAGACAATGTGGCAGACGAGCTGCTGGATGACGTGGGTAGACTGGACACATGACCTAATGACAGTGACTACAACGAGGGTGAGAGCTGTGGAACAATGTGCCACAGCTCTCACCCTCCTAATGCCGTGGCAGTAGGACCAACATCCTCCCTCAACCGAGTAAGGGACAGAAGGGAGGAGGCAGGGGAAAGACGGATGAGATCACAAAGGATCACATATTCAAAGAACAGAGCATCACGGGACTCAACCACATGCTGAAAGAAAGGATCCTAGAAGTGCCAGTCCTTAGACTACGGAGACACACACAGAAAGGGGCACAGGTGGCCACGAGGAGAAAGCTTTCTGTTAGGTCTTCCGGGGGCCACATGGAAGCAATGCATACCCCAGGCCCGAGCCAGACAAAGGTCAGCCCGAAGACCATGGCAGCTCTCAAAACATGTGATGGTACGGGGGAGAAAACCATGCACGACGTGATTCAAGACCCAGGTCATGTAGCTCATGGTCTCAAAAGCAAAGAGCGGTGGCAGGCCAAACTCGGACAGGAGTGTACAAACGTCTTCAGCAAGCATACAATTCCAGTGGTCGAAGACACCATTCTGCTGGGGTGTGTAGGGAGAAAAAATCTACAGACACACCCCGGGAGACTCAAGAAGATGGGTCGTCGGTCCAAGGAACTCACCGCCGCTGTCGACACAAAACCTACCTGTTGACAGGCACGCTTGGCCTGAAAAAATCAGGACTCAATGGCTGAATGGAGGTTGCTTTTTTTATGAAGGAAAACACCCAACGGAAGCAAGCAGAGTCATCTGTGACACACAAGACATAGCGACCAACGGTGTCTAAAAGGCCATGGGGCAAAGGGCCCATGACGTCTGCATGAACACGATGAAGAGGATGAGCTGACTGAGACTCAGCGGGAAAGAAAGGCGAGTGATGTATTCATCCTTATGCGCAGTCAAGATAGTAATCAGCACAAGGGAAAGGAAAGGTAGAAGGTGATAGACCAATGGCAGGCTGGAGGCAGAGCATGGAGTGAGAGCCGTCGCCTTGCTCAAGTCCACATGCATTTCACGCTTTTGGTCTTTCATATCTCCATGACCCTGGGTGACATGCACTCGGTATCTTCCTGTCTGTCTTCACCACCATTCTTATACAATCTCGTGTGTGACATCTCATTAATGCATGTGCGTTGACTGCCTGTGGGTAATGGGTGAGTATTGAAGTTGTGTCCAGTTGATGGCCTTTCATATCTGATATGCCCACTTGTCTCACCACACATGCTCACACGCACATGTACAGGAGATTAAATGATCATGGCTGTACCTGGGGATTCAACACTCAAGACCAATGTAGATGCTGGCACCGGTCTTACCAGGCAGTGCCTAACCTTTCCAGGGATGCTCCGTGGAATAACCATTTGATCTCAGCTTTGTCCTCATGACTGTATTGCTAGAATGTGGAGGAGGATAGGCCTCACACACTCTGATTGTCTTTTTCTGCCTCATGTTGTTTCCTTGTGGGTTTTGGAGGAGCTGTAATGTTTCCTAGATGCTGATCCTTAGGGGGCCACCGTGTCGGTCGTTGGCCGTAGACAGATGAGTAGGTGTCTTTGGATAGTACCGAGAGGTCGGGTTTGACCCCCGGGTGGCCGTGCATTCTTGTTTGGCTAGTTACTCAATGCACATATGCACTTACCAGTTCTTACACGCTCGCTCCCCCATCTCGATTCTTGTCTTCCTTTTTTTTTTAGGAAAAATCCCACATCCATGGTGTGCATGTCTTATGGGACTTGTACCACTCCCTCACTTTCTTCTTACTCTCCTCACTAGCTCATTCGAGGATAACTACACATTCCACCCCTACAAACGCCACTATCACCGTAGAGGGAATAATTGTTTTGAAAGCAGATCAAGACTACACAGCGTACCACGTACCATCATCAGCAACAGAGATTGTCACTTCACTAGCCCTTCCTGGTGTAAATTGATGACTTCTTGTGGAAATCAGATCCATTTATCAGCGGTGTTCCATTCCCAAACTGAAGGGTAGACCAAGCAAACCAGTAAAAGGCTTGAGAGTATTCTTCACACTTTATGTGAATGGCATGGCATAGATTAGGCGCCAAAACTGTCAACTACCAAACTCGCATACAACTTTGCAAATTCCATGGCAACTGGTAAAACTCCATTCAAAGTGGTTTACGACAAAATTCCTGCCACACTGGCAGGAATTCAAAGCCAGAGCAATATTTCCATGGCTGACATCCACATATGGAATCTCTCCGGTGTTTGGGAGGAAACGCCACACACCCTCATGAAGTCACAAGCAACAATGAAGCTATGAGCATATAAACATCTCAGTGGTGACATGTTCAACGTTGGAGAGGAAGTCCTCCTCAGCTTGAATAACATCAGTCTCTGAGGACAAGACTTTGCAAAGCTCAAACCCCAATGGTTGGAACCATTTGAGATTGAGCGAATGCAAACCCTTGTTGTTGCTCAACGTTACCAACCTGATACCATGGAGATCCACCCCGTCTTCCACATCAGCACGCTCAAGCACTACCGGGTCCCCAACGAGAAATCCCCCGGCAGAGAAAAAACTGCTGCCTCCTTTTCAAGCAGATAGAGATGCGGAGTACGTGATTGAAGAAATTCTTGGAAACTGATGCTAAGGAACAATGATAGAGCATGTGGTCAAGTAGGATGGTTATGAGGCACAACAGCTAGGAACCCTACAATAACCTCCAAGACATTGATCATCTCATCTACGGCTACTACTGTCATCACCGGCCCATGTTTGCTTACGCACCTTGACGTAACTGTGACAAGAGGGAAAAGTGTTACTCCCTGGATGTACACAAGTCCATAAAAGACGCGAGGGGGATTTTATGTGTTTCTGTTTGTGGCCCACTACGTGTCGACCTCAGGAATTCTACGCGGATCGGACAAGGGCATTTTTGTTAGGTCCCTGATGTACATGAGTCCCTGATCTCTGTGATTGGGCAGTTTTTCCTTTACATTCATGGCCCGCCGTGCGATGACTTCAGGATTTTTATGCAGTCTGGCTGAGGGTATTTTGGCCAAATGCCTCGACCTCCTGTGTTCCGCTCCAGAAGTTTTTGACACCTTCG
The DNA here is from genome assembly GCA_023375785.1 of Penium margaritaceum. Lineage (NCBI taxonomy): Eukaryota > Viridiplantae > Streptophyta > Zygnematophyceae > Desmidiales > Peniaceae > Penium > Penium margaritaceum. The sequence continues at coordinate 37,109 of SZWC01003971.1, read as the reverse complement.
ACCACCTTCCAGAATGGTCGACAGAAGTGTTGCAAACTATATTGATGTTTTGATATTGTTTGGTCAAATTCTCGATGGCGCTTGGATTTTATAAATAAGGGCCTCGATATTCTCAAAGCACTCCGACTTCTTGGCGGAGCTTCCTTGAAGTAGCCACTCACAGCACAACCTTGCACGCATTGGTCGGCTTGAGTGCCGAGGACCCAACACATGCCTCATTCTCATTCTTGATATTGCATATATGTGCTCGACTCACATTACACTTGTCATGAAATTACACGTACTACTTAACAAAAACTATCCATTTGTCCCCAATCCTTGAATTGTCTTTTGTCTCGTACTTCATCCCTCTGAACCACCTACATTCAACTTGGCATGACACTTGGTATCAGAGCGAAGCGGCGTTGGAGGGGCAATCAATGCATCAACTACCTGGAAAAAATCTTGCATGAGTCCTCAGGGCATCTCCACCATTCATGAAACATTAGACTTTGTGACGACGCGTGAACGGAGCAAGTGCACCCGACGATTAGAAGCAGTCATCAGCGAGAACTCTGGCAATAGTGAATCAGCAGTACACGAACAACGATGTTCTCCAGGCAAACCAGGTAACAGTGGCAACCTTCACGGTGGATGACGCAGCACCAACAAACCCAAAGGCCAACACGATGATGGATCCCTCGGGCTCGTTAAACCTTTCATCCCCGCAGCAATCCGTTGGGATGACACCTGGCACAATAGGAAAAACTGGCCAACAAGCATGAATCAACAAAGACTTGTACCAAAAATTGTTGAGACTCAAGAGCTTCAACCCCCATCCGCTCCAACAGCTCAATGTGGCGATGGAGGAGCTTTGAAATTCTTGTGTGTGCAAAGCAGTACTCACTAGGGGAAACTTGCAACTCTCAAGGAAATCCCAGATTCGACCAGCAGTTCTAGAGCCGTTTGATTCCACAGATTCCAAGGGACTGACGGTCAAGATGTGGCTGACAAGTTTGGAGGTCTACTCCACCGCTGCTAGGGTCAACAAAAAACAAAAGGAATTTGACCTCGTGGCCTTGCTCTTGCGACTCTGTGTTGGTGGTCCACTCTTAAGGCCATCCAAGGGCAGCAGGAGACCGGTGGAGCTGGATTAATTACCCACGTGATCACTCTCACATTGTTGACCATAGGCATACTACCTCTCTAGCAAAGAAATCCAACGTGGCACGACTCTCTCACGCCATCGGAGATGTGGAGCAACTTTCTTGCTTTGAGAAGCCAAACAAGAAGTCCGGTGCACAGTACAGAATCCATCGCTCGCGTCAACAGTCGAGCAGTAGTGACCTCGCCTCCAATGAATTGTGTTTCTACTATAACAAATGGCCTCGAGCAATGAATTCGGGGAGCAATCACAATCTTTGGCAACTAAGACGGCCTCTTGCAAATGATTGTAGCATCCGGCCGCATTGACATTGTCGACTACAACACTTGGATGCAGTATTCCATTGGTTCGTGATCCCAAAACCAAAATTCTTATTGTGGCGAAGGGAAATCCCAGTCGGCGGAAACCCTGTCCTTGATGAAGATTGACATTGTCAGTTAATACAATCAACGGCTCTGTTGGACCTGCAGGAAGCCGAGTCATATCTTGCACAATGGCCCAAATTGCCAAAAACAAGCAAAAGAGGGGAGAAAGTAATAGAAAAATAGTGAGATTCAGGAAACGACAAAGGGCAGGAGGAGGTGGCAGGACCCCTGTCCGGTCAGAAAACTCTGCACTGACCGATGACCCATCTGAGTGGCTCACATTGCCACAGACGAGGACTCCTGAGATCGCAAAGTTTAACGAGGGATACGAGGACGACCAACTGGTGATACTGTTACTGGTACAACCAAGGGGTTGTAAAAGTCATAGAACAGTACTAGTACTATTGGATGGAGGAGCTTCTTACAATTTTGTTAGCAACAACATGGTTTGGAAACTGGGTTTGTAAACCAAACCAGGGATATTTGAAGGGAAAACCGTCGATGGACAGCTGTAGATCCTTTGACTTCACAAATCACTCCGACTGAAAATCAGGGATCTACACGTCCTAATGGTCTGGAGAACTTGCCAAATGAGGGACCACAAAATCATCCTTGGGCGAGATTTCCTGTACTGGCACAATCCACAAGTTGGCTAGTGCAGCGGATCAGTCTACACCAACATTATTGGCATAAAGCAACATTTTTCTTTGGTCGAGCAATACACCATGCAGCGACGGTTACAGAAAGTAGCAGAGGTGGAAGCAACACACGATGCTGTGACGACCACAAAACGCCAACCGATATCTCTGGACGTGGCCAAAAGATACATGAAGCACAAAACCCAAGCGTGGCTAGTCCACGTGGAACCAAGGGAAGAGAAAGAAATTGCAGCTGCTAAGGTGAGATCAACGGCCTCGACACCTTAAACGTTCGCAGCCGTACCTAAGGGGTTCACAGAGCTCATCGAGGAATTTGAAGGACTTTCCCCAATGAACTACCCCGAGAGCTACCACCAGAACGGAATATCAACCATCAGATACAACTGAAACTAGGCAGCAGAACAATGGTAAAAGGGAGTTATCAGATGAGTGATTGCAAGCTGATCAAACTCAAAAAGGAGCTGGACAAGATGCTCGGTCAGGGGTTCATCAGACCCTCCATGTAACCCTACACGGCACCCATAGCTTTTGTCAAAAAGAAAACCAAAGAGATGTGTGTGGACTGCCAAGAATTAAACAATATCATCATTAAGAACCGCTAACCCCTTCCGCGAGTAGATCAACTTTTTTATCAACTCCAAGGGGCCCGAATTTCCAGCAAAATCAACATACACAACAGCTATCATCATATCCGCGTATCTCAGAAGGACGTCAAGAAGACAAGATTTCACACCTGATGCGGGCACTTTGAGTTCACGTTCATGCCTTTGGACTCACATGCACCCCCGTGGCATTTGTGGTGGAAATTAACAACATGTGCTCACCATACCTTGATGAATTCATCATCGTGTATCTCGATGACATCCTAGTGTACTGCCGCACTTTGGAGGAGCACAATGGATATCTCCAAAAGGTCCTCAACATTTTATCAAGGGAGAAATTTTTCAGAAAGCTTTCAAAATGCAACTGCAGTCGAAGTTTGAACGAGTTTTTGGGCAACAGCATCGGCGGCGGACGAATTGCCATGGATCCAAAAAAGGTGGATGCGGTCGCTGATTGGGTGATGCTCATGATTTTTTGGGACATCCAGGTGTTTTTGGGCTTCTACAACTGCTACCATTGATTTGTGAAGGACTACGTGCGAGTGTCAGCGCCTCTCCCCGATCTCACCCGGAAAACCACTGAGTGAAATTGGGGGGACTGTGAACAAGAAGCATTCAACTCGTTGAGAAACGCTTGGACCTTGGCGCCAGCCTTCTGATTGGTGGATCCAACAGTGAACTACATCATACCCACCGACACGTACAAGCAAGCCATTGGAGACGTTCTCCTCCAAAACAATGGTGGTGGAGAACAACCGGTCACTTGCATGTCGTAAAATCTACGCGGAACTCAACAATGCAATGCACGAGAAAGAGATGCTCACAGTCATGTATGCATTCAAGACATGGCGGTTTTCCTTAAAATACCAGTGATACATCATCCACACCGACCATCATGACATGAGGTATCTCAAGAACGAGCCAAATCTAAGCTATGGAGTCTCTTGAGTCCAACGTCGACTGCGACATCAAGAACTGCCCTGGAAAAAACAATCCGGCAGACGTTCTACGTCGGTGACCAAATTCAATCACTGAGATCAACACGCCACTCATTGAATGAGACTCTTACCTTGCAAGGCTGTTTGCAAAAGGTTACGAGTTCAGCGGAAACAAGTACTGGCTCGGCTACCTCTACTGGCAATGAAGATTCACTCTCTAGGTGATCATTCCTCAGAACAAGGAACTGCGAAGGATGCTATTGGAGTAATTCTATGACACTGGTCTAGGTAGATACTTTGGCGAGGACAAGAAAAATCAAGAAGCTGGGAAAGCACTACTAGTGGGACAAGATGGAGACCAACGTAGCGGCCTTTCACAAATCATGCGGCAGTTGTCAAAGGCAAAAATCTCGTCGCATGTGACCACCTGGTCTACTTCAACCCCTACCCATTCTAACAGAACCGATGGCTGACATCATCATGGATTTTGTCACAGAATTGCCCCCCACTCATGCGGGGTATGACGCCATCCTCGTCATGGTGGCTAGATTTTCTCAAATTCCGCACTTCATTTTGACAACGACCACGACATTGTAGAAGGAATAGTACGGTTTGTTCCAAACCAAAATGTATGGTTCAACCGGGTGCCAAGTACCATCATCAGCAACAGAGACTGCTGCTTCACTAGCTGTACTTGACATGAACAGATGATGTGTTATGGCAGTCGGATCCAGCTATCAAAGGCATTCCATCCTTAAACCGATGGGCAAACCAAGCGGACCAATCAGATGCTTGAACAACTCCGTTGCACCTGACATGAGTCCCATGGTATCGATTGGATGGAAAAACTGCCAACAGCCATACTCGCGTACAACTCCTCCACTCCCACCACAACTGGTAGAGTACCTTTCAAAGTGGTGTACGACAAATTTTCCACCACACTGGCTGGACTACAGAGTCAAACCAACATCCACGCGGTCGACGTCCATTGTAGGAACTTTACAAATTTTTGGAAGGAAACACAGAAAACCCTCACAAACACTTAAGAAACTATGAACTGGGCAGCTGACCGACATCGTAGCAATGACGTGTTCAACGATGGAGACCGTGTCCTTCTTAGCTCTGTGACTATCAAAATCTGAGGACATGACTTCTCAAAGATCAAACCCGGGTGGTTAGGACCGTTTGAGATCGAGCGAATGCAAACCCCAGTCATCGCTCAACTTCGTCTACCTTGTTGGATGGCGATTTATCCTTTCTTCCACATCAGCAAACTCAAGCACTTCCGGGAATCCAACACAAACTTCCCTGGAATAAATGTTGTACCTCCACCCCTTGTACAAGTGGATGGGGATACGGATGACATAATTGAAGATATCCTTGGACATCAACAACGTAGAAAAATGACTTACATGGTCAAGTGGCATAGGTGCAACACTAGACACAACAGCTGGGAGCCCTACAACAACCTTTGAGACGTTGATCATCCGATCGACCATCACCGGCCTACATCTGCTAGCGCATAGGGATGTTGTAGCTAAAAGGGGGTGATCTATTACGTCCCTGATGTACACGATGAGAAACTGCTAGGAAGCTTCCTAGGCTTGCTCTTACTCACGTGGGGACACTGTCCAATCAGCTTGCGCACTAGCAAGCTAGCAGGTGCAATGAATAACAAAGGTTGGGTAAGGGAGACACACAAAGTCTTGCAAGCTTGAATAGCTCAATAATGTAGAGTGGAATGAAAACTGAAAACCACACAGCATAAATACCTGTCGCGGCGTACGGCGGGTGGCGCACGTAGTAGTGTTAATCTGTCATGATATCGACTCAAAACCACTGTTTTGGCTGTAACTCTATGCACAGGCATCCAAACACAACACTGTATAAACCTAGAAGTGCACAATCTCAAGCTGGACACTACAACTGGTCACACGTACAAGTCCAACATCGATCATCAGACACACAATGCAAAGTACCCATATCGGGCTCAAGATCCGGTCCACCAAGAAAACTCTAGCGACTGCACAATAGCTGCAGAGCACCCCAACAAGCACCTTGGATTTCATGGCAGCTGTCTGGTAATGGTGGGTCAAGCCACCACTTTTCGGTGCTCCGGTGCCAGCTGGGTCTGCATCAAGGATCTACATGAGTATGGACACGACCAAGTGGTCATAGTAAGTTGTACAAACAAACAGGAATGACTCGCATCACAACACACGAGTCTCTAAAATTTGTGAGTGGGCATTTCTGTCTTTACACTCATGGCCCACCACGGAACGACTTTAGGATTTTTACGCCGTCCGGATGAGGGCATTTTGGCCAAGTTCCGACCTCCGGTATTCCGCTCCACAAGTTTCTGACAACTTCGACCACCTTCCATAATGGTTGACAGAAGTGTCGCAAAGAATATTAATGTTTTGATGTTATTTGGTCCACTTCTTGACAGCGCTTGAGTTTTATAGAGAAGTGTATCGATGTCCTCAAAGCCCCTTGACTTCTCGGTGGACTTTCTCAAAGTAGCCACTCACGGCGCAACCTCACACCCATCGCTCAGCTTGAGTGCCGAGGACCCAACGTATGCCTCATTCTCATTCTCAACATTGTATGTATGTGCTCGACTCACTTGACACTTTTCATCAAAGTACACTTACTGCTTCATGGTTTATGTACCACAGACGTATTGTGACCTCTAGCCTCGTTGCACACTCATCAGATTAATGCAGGTGACTAACTTTGGAGAGACACTTCCACTGGCTCCACCCCATATAGAACAACACCACATGGGAGGATATGTAGAGACATTGTAGCGAGCCTCGCTCCACGTGGCTCGGACGTGGTCCCCTAGGCTGTGGGCGGGAAAACAGAATGATTTGAGGGTCGGAGACCCTCAAGTACCGCGGTTTTGGCCCAGTCGGCCAAGCTTTCTGCCAGTACCATTGCACTGGTATCAGAGCATCAGGGTTCGATTCCCACGTGTTGACGCTGAGGACAGCTCATTCCTAGGTGGGAGGGATGTAGCGAGTCTCGCTCCACGTGGCTCGGACGTGGTCCCCTGGGCTGTGGGCGGGAAAACGGAATGATTTGAGGGTCGGAGACCCTCAAGTACCGCGGTTTTGGCCCAGTCGGCCAAGCTTTCCGCCAGTACCGTTGCAGACACTAAGCAGCAGTTTATCATTTAGCGGCCTGCAGTAGTCTGGCATGACTGTTGTGAACATTGGATTTTCCTTTGATCTGGTCTGCGGTTTTGTTGCCGGGTTGCTCCTCTGAGACTACATGTTGCCGTAGAATTGGTGAAAGCATGCTCACAGGAATATTTCACAAAACCAGGGCCGACGTTTTGGCACCACGCTTGGTGTGTATAGCGAGCAAGGGTCAGCTTGCTGCTCGCCCACTTGTCACCAGGTTTCACGCGACAATCACTTCTATGTCTTGTTACTCACTTTCTTGCGCTTTCCTATGTCTGGAAACCCGTTCATGGTATTCCGCCTCTCTTGGCACTCCACTCACACTTTTCCTTACACTCTCTCCCACATGCTAGTATACACTATCTACTAGTATCAGAGAAGTGGCGAGAGAGAGAGAGTTCCGCTCGCGACTAAGCACAGGATCATGTTTGGGTGACTATTTGCCCTCGCCGTCGCCGCTTTGGCCGCCCCTCTCCAACAAGTGCTACGGTCTTGCAGCCACAGGTACACCCGCGGTCTCACCTCTCATCAGGTGGGACCTTTCTACACTGCATTTTACTACACCCACGGGTGTACCTCCAGTCTTGCCACTGCAGCCCTGCATTGACAGCAGCCACTCCGTGGAGCATTTTCTTCCAGTCCACACGGAACACCCTGCTGCCCGCTGTTGTCCTTTTTCTTGGCGGACAAGAGCAGTCACGTGAGGACATCCGCGGGTGAGGTTCTCCTCCTTGCCCGTGGGACTTTGTACATCCGTGGGCATTGCGGACCTACAACTAATGCTGCTGCCGCAGCTCAAGGAGTTGCAGCCACAGGCCCAGGCGCAGATGCAGGTGCGTCTAAGCAACTGGACCAGCAACAGCATCCGTAGCCGCAGCAGCTGCAGCCTCAGCAGCTACGATTGTGACTGTAGCAGCCGCACTAGCAGCAGCAGCCTCATAGTCTTCAGCCGCCATATCTTCACAGTACCAGTTGCAACCACAGCAGCAGCTATGGCAACAGCAAAAACAGTCCCGACTGCACTATCACTGCTATGCTCACAATAGCACCGATGGAAGCGGTGGCCCCAACAGCCACAGCAGCAGCCCCATAAGCCATAGCAGCAGTCCAACCTCACAACCACAGCCTTGGCAGTGACAGCATTCACAGCGATCGCAGCAAGCGTGACAATAGCAGTAGCTGCGGTGCCTACAGTGCAAGGAATAGCAACATTGCCAACAGCACCTGCTGCCACAGCAGCTGCAGTAGCAATGGAAAGGATAGAAGGAGCCGAGACTCCACAACTATGGCATTGGCTGTGATGGCAGCTGCAGGATTCACATTGGCAGCTACCGCAGCATTAGCCAGTAAAGGCTGTAACAATAGCTACTGTGCGATACCATTCTTCACATGGATATAGTGTGAAGTCCGTGGCACACTACCGCTTGGTGCGTAGAAAAAGAGGAGAGCCAGGCACTGTCCGTCGCATCGGTACAAAGGCATGAGCAGTGACAGTGCGTCCAAGTCTGTCTGAGTGTCATCAGCACGGACGACTTGCCACTGTCTGGTAAGTGTATCCCCTCCCTTTTCTCCTCGAGGGTATCCGAAGCCACACACTTCTCCTGAGCTAGAGATCACCATTTCTTAGATGTACTCAGCACTTACATAAGACACTGTCAGTCTTCTAAGTACACTGAAATGCACGACATCTTCTGTCATAGATGCTGTTGTAGCCACTGCCTCCACATTTGCAGCAGCCACTAGAGCCTCACGTGCGCCTGCCACTACCTCTGCTAAGAACACAACTTAGGCTTATACTAAGGGAGCCGTTTTCATCAGATCCATTGTTGCAATGACATAAGCACACAGATTTCTGTAGCAGCATCTGCTTTTGCGTCTGCCACAGCATGAGCTACATGTGCTAGTAACTCAATCACATCCTCCATTCTCATCTCTATAGTAGCGGCGGTCACCATTGCAGCATCAGCTCCATGTGCAACGTCTAGCATCATCACAGCAGCCATTTCCATTGTAGCCGTCGTCACCACCCTCGCAACGACCTTTGTCACTAGGTCTCTGGCTCTAGTGGTTCCCGTTGCCTCAACCATCTCCATTCTCTTTGCCACCTCAGCTGCAATGGTTCCTCCTCTCCAATGTTATCACCAACAAAATGATTCTCAACATTAATGTTCTTGGTGCAAGAATGGCACATGCCATCATTCGCTGCAATGGCTTTTATACTTTGATTTTCATAGTGTAAGAATGTGCAGCAACTGGAGACGCGCAGTTGTTGCAGCAAGCGACAGAACCAGCCAGCTTCACACGTACCTGCTCCAAGGGCCACATACTCGGCCTCTGTTGTACTTTGGGCTACACATCCCTGCTTGCTACTCTTCCAAGACACAAATCTTCCAGCAATCAGGAAGACAAACTCCGTGCATAAGTTTCATGTGCCCAGTCCCTCTCTGTGAACGCATCCACAGTGATTGAGGACTGTGAATAAAAGTACACTCATGTGTGTACCATGGAGAGTGCATGGCGCACCATGCAAAGTACAACCTTAAGATGATGCTCACAGGCATAAAACGAGGACTAGGAGAGAAAGCTCACAGCAAAGCTAATATCAATAGGAGTGGTAGTGGCAAGATACATAAAAAAATCCAATGATCCTCAAGTAGTCAGTCAGGTCAACTGTCTCCTCCATTTTTGATACGTCTAGAAACTTCACCAGCGTTTGGCCGGCTTGGGTCATGGGGATGGAGGCCTAAGGGACCACTGCCAGAAGAGGATGTGCAGTATGCAACATGAGCGATTGCGCTCTAGTTCCATGCCTCGATAGACACAAGTAGGGTCAAGATCCTTCATGTTGTGTACTGACTCTAGGAGAGTCTTTGCAGAATGAACAGCTAGAGTGCTGGGGGGGGGGGGGAGTTAGAGGATCATCCGCATAGATAGCAACAAGGGGCGCGTTTCCTACGCGCCCCTTGTTGCTATCTATGCGGAAGTACTCAAGAATACAGCAGGTTCAATAGTACTCCTCAAGAATCCTTTTGGGCATCAAGCAGACTGTGACAGCCGGGACTTCAGGACACCAGTCATGTGGCTTTTCTGAGATAGGACAAAGATCCAGTGGTAGCGAGAGAAATCATTACTCAAGCAGAGGAAACAACGGCCAAGGCCACCCAGAAATTCATGAGGCAATGGACCCGTGACTTCAGAATGCACAAGATCAAGGGGATGAGATGTAGTGGATTCCTCCATGGAGAGAGAGGAACGGTGCATTTTGCCACGAGCACAATCAAGGCTGGTAGAGGACCTTGGAGGCACAAATGTGGCGGAGTCAAGGCTAGCAGCAGGTTGGAGACACAGGAGATGTGCAATGGCGGCTGTGTGAATGTGGAAGAGGCAACGATGGAAGAGATCAGTGTGCTTAGGAGAATGTGGGAGAAACATGGACAAAGGCAGATGCAACGGAAGACAAGGGAAGAGACAGAGGAAAAAAAAACAGATGATCACAAAGCAGACCGCAAAGGACCACATGGCCAAAGGGGAAAACGTATATAGTGTCAATGCCATGGCTAGAAGAGAATTCCATGTCCTGTCATCAAGGGTAGTGACAGAGAGGATGCTGACCTCCAGGTCAGGCACGTACAGTTAGTCAGGGAGGAACAGGTCCCCTATACGACCAATGAAGCAAACAACGCCAACACATTGGACAGACAGGAGTTGGCCAAACGCAGTGTGCACAAAGCAGACCAAGCCAACATGAACAAGGACGACAAAGGAAAAGCGACATGAAGTCATGTGGTGGGTGGCTCCTAGGTTGATGATCCAGAAGCCACCAAACACGCAAGCGTATGGCAAAATGAGACACACAGCAATAGCGCCCGAGGCCAGGACAGACTGTGGCTGACCGAGATAACAGGGAAATGTAATGAACTGCCAATCTTCAATCCAAAGACAATCATCAGGCAAGGCTTCCTGAACACAATTCGACGACGTACCATGAAGGGCTCCATCCAACTCACAGACAAGGGAAAAGGACTTGCCACTCACTCCCTCACCTCCTTAAAATGAAGCTCAAGGAGTTCTGTGAGACGACGCTCTAGGACGCGCTCTACATCCCGACAATGAGAGTGGCGGTTAGAAGGCCGGTATCAGTAAAGTTCCAATCGCCATGGGCTCAGTCAGGCGCATTGTACTGCACGGATCATGGTCCATAGTAGGTTGGACCAAAGGTTGGAAGCACCCAGCTCCAAGAACCAGAATGAGAAGGTGGCTCCTGGAGGGGTGCCATGGTCGTGCTCAAGGCGGATGTAAACGAGGAGGAAGATGGAGGTGGATGGACGTAGCAATAGGAGATGAGCTGACAGCCGTGCGGGCCTGGTGGACACGTATGCAGATGCAAGGAGATCATCATCACAAGGGGTCGTACACTTAAGTACCGAGTGCCCAGAGGGACCATAGTTCCAGCAGGTAGTTGTGCTTTGGGCAGAAGGTGCGTAAGAGTCATTGCCATCACGGTCATGGCCCTTACACCTGCTACACCCTTGTCCACCTTCCCCACCATGTCTAGTATCCCGACTGGTGTGGACAGAAGCTACGGTGGAGGGGGAAGATATAGAGGAGGAGGAAGTGGAATACGTAGAGGTAGAGGTCAATGCTGTGGTAACAGTGTCAAACGCGACACGGTGAAGGCGCTTGTTTTGTAAGTTGCTCCACCAGTCAGTGAGCTAGGCACCAGTGAACTCATAGAGTGGGCCGATGCCTAGAGGTCAGTTGGAAGGGGCCAGCTCAGCAGCAAGATATTCAACTTTAGACTAAGGAACAAGCAAGTATAGGTAAAAGAGTTTGAGAATGAGGCCAGCAACAATGGACAGACAGGCAGAAAGGGGCTGGGGAGTGGCCGTTCCCAAATCATACAAAATTCGCAAGCTATACGCCTACTACTCATCAGTAGACTCGTCAGCACAGATGTGCAACGTGTTGATTTGCACAGTGAGAGTGCTCTGAGCAGCATGACCAGACACTGTTTTGCGGTGACGGATGAGTGCATACGTCCCCACTAGACCAGAATGGATACTACGTGCAGGATCACCATCGTACGTCCTGATGTCATCCAGGAGGCCCTCAGGCACGGCATTCATGAGGGCCCTCACAGCACGTGCAGCCTCAACAGGTTGAACGGAGGCTTGGCAGGAGAGTAATACTCCTAGAGCATCTCCCCCTACACCCAAGCACTGAAGCGTGTCTCCAAAGAGGAGAAGGTGAGCTTGAAAGTGAACTAGGGATGAGAACTCTCAAAGTCTTTCTGCCATTGGGAAGTACACAAGGAAGAGCAGCAGACAGAGAGGATGTGGATGAGTCTGTTGCAGCATCGTCACGGATGGAGGAGTCAAATGTAAAACACCCCCTGTCATCCACAGGAATCATAGCTCCAAAAACAAGGATTCAGCAAAGATGTTGCAGGTGCTGTGAGGGCCCTCATGAAAAAGGACCAAAACAATGTAAAACTTAGTTTTTACATACCCACCAAATTCCCCGTAAAAAACATCCTTGCAAGGTACGGGTCTCATTCAACAAGTAGTGTGTGAATATTCACCTTCAAGTATGGTTGCCAACTCAGAGCATCCGCCAGATTGTTTTTTCCATATCGGTACTCAATGTCGTAGTCGAAGTTGGACCGGAGGAACTTCATCCAATGAGTTTGTTGATGGATTATATTTGACTCAGTCTTGTAGTTTTTTTGTGCATGATTTTTGTGCAGAAAATGCATAGTTGGCACTCCAAATAGCACCGTCATGTTTTACACACATTCATGTCTGCAAGCATCTCATTTTGCTGCACTGCTTGATTGAGTTCCGGTCCGCGCAGCTGTCATGACATGTACGTGACCGGTTGTTTTCCACCGTTGTTTTCATGGGTGAGAACAGCTGCAATCTCTTGATTGGATGTGTCAGTGGCCATGACATAGTCCACCGCTGGATCTAACAGTCATTATGTTGGCTTCGAGGTCAAAGAGTTTCTCAAAGAGTAAAAATACTCATGTTCGTTGTCTCCCCGACTCCACTAAGTGATTTTACGAATGAGATGGGAGAGAGGGACTTATACCCATGCCTAGTACTTTCCAAATCAATGACTCTAATCTTAGAGTTCTAAGAACACTTGGATGCCCCAAACATTTGACAGCGTCAGCCAATCATAAAGTGCCTCCACTTTTGTTGTGTCTATGGTGATCCGTCCGCCACCAATGATGTGGTCCAAAAACTCAATCGAATGGTAACACACATTGCATTTTGAAAGTTTTCCATGTAACATCACTCATCATAAAATCTTGAGCACTTTTTGGAGATGCCAATGATGCTTCTCGAGGATGCGGGTGTATACCAAGATGTCATCAAGAAACACAGTAACAAAGTTGTTGAGGTGCGTTAAAAAAAAAAAACAAAAAAAAACATTGTTCATCACCTCCATGAATATTCCAGGAGCATTTTTGAGCCCAAACAATGTAACCATGAACACGGCGTGTCCAGATCTGGTACGAAATGACGTCTTCTTGATGTCCTTATCAGATATGCGGATCTGATAATAGCCACTGCGTAGGTCAATCTTGGTGAAATCTTGTGCCTCGCAAAGCTAGTCTAAAAGTTTGCTTGCTCAAGGAAGAGGCTAGCAGTTTTTCATGGTGATATTTTCCAATGGTTGGTAGTCCATGCACATTTGTATCTTTTTGGTTTTACTTTCATAAAATGTTACAGTGTCACATAGCGTGACGTAGCTGGTAGGATGAACCCGTGATCAAGCATCTTGTCATATTGCTTCTTGAGTGTGGTAAGCTCATGGTCGCTCATCCAATATGTCCCCTTCACTGATAGCATATCCGGTTTCAAGTCTATCTAGTGATTGACATTTCATTGCACAGAAAAATCTCAGGGCAGTTCATGAGGGAAAATCCCTTCAAAAACCTCTACAGGTGGTGTAAACTCCTTTGGAACGGGGTCAAACTTGTCAGATGTTGAGGCTGATGTGGTCATCTCTACTACTGCAATATCTCCCACTCCCCCAGTCTCCAAGCTTGAGCTCCGCATTGTGTCAATGTGCCGGATAACAATGGTCTAGAAAACGGGTCCCGACATGGGAGGTTGCCGACTGCCCTTGGTATTGACACCAAGAAAACACATCACCCTCAAAAAAGGGATCCACACTTTAGGTTCGTTCATATTGCAACCTCACAAATTATGCATGAAGGTCTTTTGTGTCTACCCTTGGTTGGACACTCTGTGAGGAGTCTCAAAGGCAAGAACGGTAAATGGATGCATGTAGGTTACAACCTTTTCTACTTACAGAGCTTTTTCTAATGCTTATGCTTGGTGTGGCTCCACAGGAGCCAACCTCAACCCACAATCCTACTTGGCGCGTCCTGAGACCGACAAGTGTCATCCTCAAGGCAGGCTCTAGTGAACTTCATCAAAGTTTCCTGTCCTATTCTGGCCACAAAGAAAACTGCGGCTGATGCCGGGTTTGAACTCGCAACCCATAAGCTCCAGTGCTTGTTCCAACTAGGCCACAAAGGTGTGTTTCCAATTATGATCTCCAGGGGACATACCCATTACGAGCAGTGCATTCTTGGCCTATCTCAGAACAGACCAAGGAGACATACTCTCCTGCATGCCTTGTCTGTCCATGCAGCCAGCCAGCTAGCCAGTGGAGAAGGTGCATTCCATTCAACACATCATACATATCTCTTGCCCACGTCCAATGACACTGGCTGGCATTTTGTGACTACTACATCTTCCTTTACTGCTCCCACCTTTGCTACTTCCCCTAACCGCCATTGTGTCGGAGATCAATCAACCAGAGGTTAACTTCATTTTCTGCCATTCATGCTGATGTAGATAAATCCACTGCTCTTGTCTACCTGCGGAATTTGCCGGTGCAGAACATCTTGTCCAAGGATGATTCTATGGTCGCTTGATAGATAAGGTCTCTAGACTATTCCTTTGTGCAGATCTCCAATTTTCAAACAGAGAGTTTTACAAATTCGACGGACCTATAACTGTCCATCAAATAATTTCCTTCAAGCACTTCTGGTTTGGTCTGCAAACCCAGCTTTCGAACCATGTCGTTGTTCACAAAGTTGTAAGAAGCTTCTTCATCGAATAGTACCGGTAGCGTTCTATGACTTTTGCAACTGCTCAATTGCACTCGTAACAGTATCTCTGGTTTTTCATCCTCGTATCCCTTGTCTAACTTGCAATCTCGGTAACCTTGGTCTGCCGTGATGTGAGCTGCTTAGATGGGCGATCGGACTGCTCAGGTTTTTCCAATCGGACAAGAGTTTCACTGTCCACTCCTTCCCTTTTCCCGTTTCCCGACTCCTCATGTTTTCTCTATGACTTCTCCCTACCTTTTGGCTTCTTGATGCCATCTCTGACAGCTGTGCAAGATTTACCCCGGCTTCTTGCAAGTCCAGTAGAGCCATTGATTTTATCGATCAATGACGTTGCAACCGACTGTGACTTCCCTCCGTCACGATATGGATTGTGACTTGGGATTGTTTGCCGTTGGATCCCTGCATCTGACGTTCTGGTTCGTTGCTTTGTTGCTTGGCGACATGGACGCCCTCAGCTTCGTATCAGTCGTCATTGGAGTGCAAACAGATTTGCAGTCTTCTTTGTGATAGCGCTTCAGAAACTCACCAATGTATTTGGTTTGGTTGAGTGCGATGGTGCCTGCTACTCAGTTGCAGTGGATGGAAATCCTGAGGTAGTACTCAAGAGGACCCATGTCCTTCATCTTGAACCTTTTGTTGAGGTCAGACTTCAGCTCATCCAACAGCTTGACCGAAGACGAGCAGATGATCAGATCATCCACACACAGTGCAACCCGCAACAACCCTCTTCCATCCTTGCGCACGTACATGCTCGGGTCATTCTGGCAATGCGGGCAAGGAGATACCGGTCATGAAACCGTCCATCTCTTTGTACCACATCCTTGGGGCCTGGTTCAGCCCATGGAGCACTTTTACCAACTTGCACACCTTGGCCTTGGGAGCTTTGACTCATTCGGGCACCTCCATCGGCACTTCCTTGTCGAGCTTCCTGTAAAGGAAAGTTGTCGTGACATCCATCTGGTGTATCTCTAGGTCCTTTGTGACTGAAATGGCAAGGAGACAGCGGATGGAGGCAAGGGTCACGATGTGTGCAAAGGTCTCATTGTACTCGGAGCCTGGACATTGAGAAAACCCCTTGGCCACTACCCTCGCTTTGAACTTTTCAACTCTGCCATCTTGCTTCTTACTCACTTCGAGGACCCTCTTGGATCCCACCATGTGGGCATTGTCAAGTCTATCCACCAGCACCCACATGTCGTTCTCGTCAATGCACGCGAGCTCATTATCCATTTGGCCGCATCCGGGCTGTTCATCACCTCTGCCACTATGGATGGCTCTCCCCAAGCCATGCTCGACTAGCTAAGGCCGGTCCAATCATCCTCATATATCAAAGGTGCTTTCTTTGGTCGCAAACTGCAAAGGAGTGCTGGTGCGGCTTCCTGCTCTGCTGCTGATTCTACCACAAGCGGTGGTGTGCCGTCGTTGTCGTCGGAAGAGTCATCGGACTCCAAGTCAGACTCAGAAGCCCCGTACGCCTCGGTATCTGTATCATCTTTCACATCTTCTCTCCCATTCCCACCACCTGCTAGCAAAGCAAGCATGTTTTTGGGTGCTTGGTCTCCAGAATGAAGCAACACTATCCACTCTTCCTCCTTGGGAGCAAGGATTGGGTCTAGCAGATCTCCCTTTCCGAGGGTGTTTTCGTCAAACTCAACGTCATGGCTCCTCAAACATATCCGAATCGTCGGATTTTCAAACGAATTTATGTGCATTATATAGTATGTGCTTTCGATCAAAATGCTTACCATGCATGCTGGACCTTAAAGATTGTCGTCGTTGTCCTTGACATCATCATTTGCAAGTAAGAACGTGGAAAACGAAAGTCTGAGTGACTGAATGTCACAAGATTGCAGTAGTGACACAGATTAGTTCCATTCAATCTTTCAGGTTCTTTACGCGTAAAACATCAATGACAAAAGGTACACGTGTCTGTCATTGATCACAGACAAGGCCACTTTCTGACATATCTACCATAGTGTGCTCCTCGGAAACGATCGACAACAAATAGACAAAACGTGGTGATCTACACAATCGTAAAAGTCATTTTCAAGTTTTATGTATCACAACGTGTACTAACCGATAGATTTTGGTTTCGAGTGGGAGGAAACATCTAGGATTGGAATTGACGGCCACATAGCCCTCCCGTGACACCCCCATGTGAACTTATATGTACTGAATGTATCATACACTTTACGGGGGGTGTTTCAGCTGCGAACCAATAATGGACATTCTTGATTGAAATGTCCAGGAAACGAACGAACAATCCTGAACGACTTCAGTCGCCATTGGAATACTCTCGCAAGAACAATCTTCAGGGGGATTGCTCGATGTTTCTGGCTGGAGTGGCAAAACTGCCGCGCTGTTGTTTGATCAGGCGGTGTAATACTCAAACACGTCCCTGAAATTTGTGCGGGTATTGTTCATCGATGGACATCGGTGCATCGATGGACGAAACATGGTCGGAGGCTCAATATACGCAGTTCACCGGTGTACAAATGTTTCCCTGTTCTCATACTTCGCGACAGACACAATCCAATACATTCATCTGATACACTTCCGCTGTTCTGGGGGGTGGATTGGAGACGACGTCCAACTGATGATGTCCCTCTCCCCCCCAAACACTATAAGTGTATTGGGTCAATGTATTGGGACGTGAATCGGAGGAGGGGCCCATCCTATACACAAATGTACTAGATTGAGAGAAGATGTGTATAGCTGTTTTGGCTAGTACATTTGTGAACTTTCTGCCCTCTTATCCCAATACACGTCGCAATACACTCCCCGCATACAGTTAAGGGGGTGCAGGAGGGTGACAACGGTCGCTTGTTGACTCGCGCCCAAATGAAGATGATTCTACGGTGCAATTGTAGGGGCCCTGTTCGTTACTGCAAACCGTCATCCTTACAACCTACAAATCTGAAGAGTTCAACCAGTTTTACGTCGCAAACTGTGTGTCAAAAATGAGCTGAGATTTGTCCATCGATTCAAAGCGAGCGATGGACAAAACATCGTCTGAGATTCATGTCACGTTGTCCACCGATGTACAATAGTTTCTCGTTTCTCATATTTTGGAACTTTCACACTCCAATACATTTAACCAATGCATTTTCTGTTTGGGGAGG
>SZWC01003970.1:163249-175628 GCA_023375785.1 Penium margaritaceum | reverse complement strand
AGAGGGAGAGAGAGAGAGAGAGAGAGAGAGAGAGAGAAAGAGAGAGAGAGAGAGAGAGAGAGAGAGAGGGAGAGAGAGAGAGAGAGAGAGAGAGAGAGATAGAGAGAGAGAGAATTGTTGGTTTTGTGATAGAGGCAGCAAGGGCTAGGACCCTTGCTATTAGGATCTTTAGGTGTTTAGAAAGTAGCTTGTACAATAGCAGGGAAAGGGATGGGAATCTGGACTAAAATATTGATTGATGTAAAAGTACAAGTATGATACATGAAGAAAAGAAGTACAGTGGGCTAGCTCACCTCCTAGCCCACAGAGGAGCAAAGCCTTGCTGGGACCTACAGGCCGTTGTGGCAAGGGTCTTCGCATATTCTTCAGTTTTACTTGCCTTGAGGGCAGCCTCCACCCAAGTTGGCACGCCTTCCTAGGCTTACAGGGGCCTTGGAGGGATCTCTTGCAGTCTTGGTCAGAAGCTCTTGAGTCTTAAGCAGGGTAGCCTTGAGCAGAGCAGCATGCTGAGATGAGACTCGACTGAGAGGAACTTCTCCTATTATACTTGAGTTCTTGGCAAGTTGACCACCTGAAGGAGAAGCTTCCTTCAGGTGGTTGAGGTCTGCTACCCCTTGTTCTTCAAAAGCGGAAACTTCCTTTAGGAGAAGCTTCTTGTAGTTCAAATCTTGATAGTAGCACTTGAATTAAATCAAGAGGAAGCTTCCTCCTTGAGGAAGCTTTGGCACGTGTTCAGGAGCAGCTTCCTCATGAGGTTGCTTGCCCACCAGGCTAACCTTTACTGATCGTTCATCCAGCCATGCTACTGCATGAGATCCGTTGATCACGAGGCTCCTGAAGCTTGTACAATATCAGCCCATGGTAATAGAAGGGGCCCAGGGTCCATGCATGAAGCTGGTGATGCAGTGCAAGCATCATGCTCAGGGTGTATGCTGCCTGCACAGTCAGTTGCAATAGTCCTTAACCATGTTAGCTGTGCACTGTTGCGCAACGTGTAGCTCCCCTCCTTCCCAGAGCTATCTAGGGCATGCGCAACTCCCGTGCGCATGCCAGTACTCAAAATTACATACCAAGCACTTTAGGAGTCTTCAAGGCTGGTCCCCAGGATTTAACTAGCCTGGACCGGTGAATGTTCCCAGTAGGTAGTGAACCCGAGAATTCACCATAAAATCTGTACCTATCTGCAAGGTGCTCTGATTTTCATGCCATCTGCGCTCACTCTGAGCTTATCAACAGCATAATAACTGCACCACTCAACAATCCCCCTCGATTTGTGCGTTGGTGATTTGAATCCTTTCACTCTTATGCCCTCCTGAAGAATTCCTCGAGTGACTTCCAAAAATCTTTGTCGAGGAATTGGAGACGAGTATCCTCCTCGGTTAGTGGGAAATCCAGAATATTGTCAACATCTACTTTTGCACCCAAGGAAAAAAAATTCCTCTTGAATCGGTGCCAAGGACACTTTCAGACCTATTTTTGGGCTTTTCGTGGAAGATTCCTGCAAACTGTCGTACCCAAAAAAAGCCCAGTCAAGTTCGGGCCATACAAGAAGATTATCGGTTGCCTCATGCAAAGGCAAATCCTCCTGATGCTCCTGGTTTCAAGGCCTTGCATGATTGGTTTAGCCCCTATGCTACTTCCTCCAACTTTCTTGTACCTCTTTAGGTGGGGATTCTGCCAAAAATTTTATTTCGAGCTCGTGCTGACTCTCCACCCGATTCTGTAGTACATAATTTCACAAGATCACAGTAGAGGACGTCATATTTGTTTAAAATATTCAGCAGCTTCTTTGCAACACTTATAGCCGTACTACTGTTGTTTTTCAACTGAAAGACCGAGTTCAGTCCGTGCTATCCGCTGCTTGTCGAGTGAGAAACATCGTTCTTGCTCAATCTGTCCGGTGTGCTTATGTGCTCGCTTGTCCATCGAATCAAGGGTGCAATTGTAGATTTTGCGCGAGTTGCAAAGGCCTCGTTTTGCTCACTCTCGGCTGCGTGCGTGTGACAAAGTTCTACGAGTGAGACTGTCGCCACTATGTAGTCGAGCAGGCACATCACGCACATCTCGGTGACAGGTCCCCCTTGCTTCTCTTATCCGCTGGCTCCATCACGTCCCCCTCCGATTTTTCTTTTCCTCCATCGGCTTCGTCCTTTCCTCCGCCGGCTTTGTACTACTGTCCTTCGTCGTTGTGTTTCTTGCTAGCCATTTGGCCACGCTTTGGAAGCGGGTCCTCTTGTTCTTGCTTGCTTGCTCACATCAGCAATGAGGATTTTGAGCGAGCAACCGCAAGCTCGATGGCCGCTCGCTCGCCTGCATTTTTTCTTTAGTTTTTTTCCTCTGTTGCTCGCTCAGCCTCGCCTCCTCCCTCCCGTGCTCCTTTTGACTGTGTAGTTGTGCTAGCTACGCAGGTTGTGCCACCTAATTCATTCGCTTGCAACTTTATTGCGTAGTTGCTTTGTCTTTTTTCTCCAAGTTTGTGCTGCTGCTCTCCACCGTTTTGAACTAGGGAGCATTTTTTAGTTGCGGCAGTTCTAGTTTTTGCCGTGAGGGATTAAGTTTTGCCGGTAGAACCTCCGGCATGAATTCCTGTCGCCGATCGCAAATACTGGAGCTGATCTTTCAATGGCCTTTCTTCTCATGCTCTAAGAATCAAATGTCGTGCCGATGGAGCAATTGTGATAAGCTGGATCACACAGAGAAACTCTTCATCCTCTAAAGGGGCAAATTCTGGAGTTGTTTTTGCGAATCTCCCCGCACCATCTCTTGGTCCATCATAGCCACGTCGATTTGTGATGCAACGATTTGCTCCTTCCGACCTTGCAACCGCTGAGATGTTTGCTTTCGTCAATTTTTTCTCTTCCACCATGAAGCACATTTTATTGGTGTGCAAAAAATAGGCTTGCGCCATGGGGGAGCTCCGCGTTTTCAACTTCCGCGTCCCGTCTACGACTGGCCGCTTCCACACATACAACAAGAGGGCATTAGAGGTGCTACCACACTGCTCCGCACACTTGTAGAACAGGTCCTTCAGGATGCTCTTCGTCAAGAAGTCTAGTGCTTGGCTGGTTCCCGGCACATGCACTAGCTTGACTGTGCCATCGCAAACTTTTGAGCGAATCCAGTGCCCACAAATGTCTTTGTGCTTCGCTCGGCCTTAGAACTTTGCCGAGTTTTCAAGTTCGATCGACGAATTCTTATTGACAAGTATCCTTTCCGGCTGTGATTAGGGACAACGGATGTCCTCCAAGAGGTTGCAAAGAAACGTGATTTCATGTGCTGCTATAGTAGCCGGAATGTACTCAGCTTCTACGGAGCTGAGTATGATAAGTTTCTATCGCTTACTAGTCCAGGACACCGCTCCTCCTCCAAGCAGGCAGAGAAAATGTGTGATGCTTTGACGATCCTTCTCTGTGCCCCCAAAATTGGCGTCGATGTAGCACTCGAGGTTGATGTTGTCAGTCGTTCCAAAGAGTAGACTTGCGTCTCTTGTAGTTTTGAGGTAGCCCAAAGCTCTGTCCAACTCCTTACCTTCTCCCTCTATACATGTCTTCTAACCGCATGCCAAGTTGCTTACGGCAAACTGCAGATCTATGCAACTTGTTGCATAATAGTTGGTCTCGCTCCTCCCCCTCTGTCCCAGATGCGTTAACGGCTGTTGTGACAGAGGTGTTGGAACGTTTGCTCACTTTCCGAGCGTAGTTCTGCTAGCTCAAGTGAAGCATATGTGCTTCGCGGTCATGTTCGATGTTCATGCTGAAGTAATACTCAAAATTAGGCATGAGGGTCACGTTGACCTGTTGCGCCATGGCGGTTGCCGTGGCCTTGATGAAGCCCGACGACGGCTGAATGATGAGGAGGTTTTCGTCGTAGACTGGAACGAGGCAGTCTAGTGTGGCCTCACAACTCGGCAGATACAAGAAAAGGTAGTCGTCATAGGCCGATGGCTTAAATTCTAAGAACTATAGGACGCTTTGCAGCTTCTTGTACCAAAGCAAGTGGCTTTGCTGAAGTCCGTAGAGACTCTTTACAATCTTGCACACTCTGTCGCTCCCATACTCGTAGCCTTCAGGTTGCTTCATGTAGACGGTCGTATCCATTTCGCCATTTAAGAAGGCATTCTGGACGTCGAGCTGTTGCACCTCGTAGTCCATCATTGCTGCATTGGCTAGCATGATGCGAGCGGTGGTGTAGTGGCTCACACGAGTGTAGGTCTCAAAAATGTCTCGTCCCTCGACTTGTGTGAACCCCTGCCACAAGGCAAGCCTTGAACTTGTCTATGCTTCTATCGACTTTTGTATTGATGCGAAACACCTACTTCACCCCCATAGGGCGAGAGCCAGATGGAAGCTCCGGAAGCTCCCAAGTCCCCTAATCCATGAGACTTTTGTACTCTATGTCAAGTGTCGCCTTCCACTCTGTAGCATGCTCACTTTGTACAACTTCTTTTGGAGTCTTGGGCTAAGGCGGTATCTCGCTTGCTGAGACGAGAGCCGCGAGGTGCGTTGTGGTAATGTCGGCAAAGAAGTCCTCCGCTTCCTTGTAGATTGAAACAGGTACTGATAGCCATGTTTGCCTTCTGGTTCTCCTGCTCTTCTTCCTGTTGCAACTATTGTCGGAGGAGGCCCATGAGGTGCCCCGGATGCCCAGAGCCCGATCATGTGGCTTCCCTGCCGGATGCGCACCATCCTCCACTTCCACTCTCATTTTGTCTTTTGCAACTGTCACATGGCTCCTAAACTTGACCGTGTGAGCTGGCATGGTCAGGGTTTGGCTAGCAGTTTTGGCTTCAATCATCAAAAACGTAAAAAACGCTTCAACTCTACAATGTTATTGTTAATGAAGACATACTTCTTCAATTTTTTTAATGGAAGTTTTCTTGGTCGAATATGAATCCTTGATATCGGAGCTCTTTGTTAAAGTTTGTCTTTTGGTGGTGTATGTCGCGTATTCATGTGTTCAAAGATTAATTGATCAATTTGAAGTTGCACTTTCATAGAGCCCCTATTCTTGTTCCACTGGAATTTTTTTTTAGCTTGAAGATTGTGTGCTTGAGGGTATGCTGCAATTTTGAAATGTTTCATCGTTTGCAATTTGACCAACAGCCCCATTCTGTGCTGGTTTTGAAATGGGACCATTTGCCTTTTTTTTTGGCATTAATTCTTATTCTTTTTGCTGTGAGTGAAGTGCAAACTGTAAGATTCGTGACTTAATCGCGCAACTGTTGCAACAGTTTCACTTCCCGTATCGATAAGAGCCGAGGAACACTGCAATCGACCCCTCCTGTATGTGCCGTTGGTGGAATGTAACTAGGGGGTTCGTGCCAAGAAACGAAATCAAAAGCAGATGCTTTGTAGCGTTTGTCATGCCTTGTCGCACTTTCCATTTCGCACATTATATTGACCTAAACCTGCCATCACGCGCAAGTTTGACCCTATTATGGAGTGACACGTCATAGGTTGATAGCCCTTGGCCTAACGGTGGTAGAGGTCGTGAAGGGGATTGTTCCACTAAATGACTACCTTGTGTCCAATCGGTCAAGGACAGCATGATGGAGTTTTGCTGTCGTTTTCGTATTGGATTGCGGTTGTCTTTGCCCTGCATTTGTTTCGCCATTCACACCGCAACAAAATCTTTTTTATTCTCGGCCTTCAACCTCCTTGCTCTGAACGCTTTGGTTCAACCGTACAAAGCATATGATCGTTCTAACTGGCGGTTGAACCATGGCCGGTTAACTGTGAACAAAGTCTGGACTCAATATGCCTTTCGGACTTGACACTTCTGATTAAACTGGTTTGCTTCTTTGCCTTACACATGTCGAATATGGACGCTACAGTTTTTTAGTTCGAGTTTGGAGTGAAACTCGAGAGGGCAAACTTGTCTGACGTTGATGACCAAGCCTCCGCACTCGGTGACCATGTAGAGAAAAGGGACTTGGTCAGGTCCGGAGCGATTTTCCTCGTTCGTGGACACACGTCTAACGTCCGACTTTTGAATTTCGTGGAGCCGGGAGCCCGGTGGGAGGGATTTTCAGCCTGGACCATCTTAAAAACCAAAGAAAAAAATAAATTTCCTACAAGGTTCATCCAGACGGATGAACGCGGATGTCCGAGCTACGCTGCCTGAAAGCCCAACGGCAAAACAGTGCGCACCCATACTGCGCCCCAAGCGCTACGACAAGGTTAAGGCCGTGTCTGATTACGCCTCAACAAGGTTCATCCGATAAAGAGAAGATTAAAAGTTCGGACATGGACAAACTGGATCATTAGAAGTAACCAGACAAACGAAATTATTGGCATAACGGCCTACCCGTTGAAACAACAATCGCCGGTGGATTGAATTGTCCAACAGCCTGGATTCAGCATTGAGTGTCGAAAGGTAAATGATTGTTTTTCAGACCATGTAGGACAACCGCTTCGATCTAGCTTCGGAGATTCAATTTCCCGACCTCGGACCTTGTGTCCTTCACTCAATCGACGCCGTGCCCTTATACGATTGAGGGGTGAAATACAACACGAAACTGTTGAAACATAATAAGGTTACCGAACAGGGAAAACATAAAATCTTTTGTTGTCTATCGTGTGTACCTCAGTCGAACATCTACTGTTGAGTTTATGCTTTCAGTGTGCGGAAACTTTAAGATTTTCCTCGTTGGATGATCCTTTGGGCGTAACCAGACGGGACTTAAAACACCGTGGATCGGATGAACTGGCCAGTGGATCGATCCACCGTTCAGTCGCGTCGGCGCAGACCTCTTACCTACCGTAAAGCCCTTCTTCTCCTGTAACGAATCTCGTGCGCCTGATCTTCAAATGCCGGAATATACCGGCCGAAGCCGCATCATAAAGGAGAACTTTGAAATCGCGACATCTACTAAAATCTGAGTTCAAGGGCGGTTACTAGATGATTCGACAAACCACACGGCCAGGATCACACTGTGTCCAATACACATTACAACTGTTGAAGTAGCACTAACCGTAACCAGGTTTGAGCCTTCGGTTACTTGGGAATCAGTGCCGTGTTTGGAAGTGCCCCGACAAGATGACCGAATGAGGAAATTCAAAAGAATGTTGGACGTCGATATCCTGACACTCGTCGGTGGATCTCCCGTTGACGGATTTGATCGACGGTAGGGGACTATTCTGAGATCGTATTTACTGGCAGTATTGAATTTCAGCACCTCCATGTTACACTTCACGTCCCAATATGAGAACGGCTCGGATTGAACTTCGGACGGAAGATCCAGGATATGAATAGGAAATAGGAATATTTCTTTTCTGAGGTTAGATCGTAGCCGTTTCCTTACAGGACCTTTACCTTAAATAAATAGTGAAAATATTTATTCATTCCCAGTCTGGCAAGGGGCTGATGTTGACCGTCAAATCGTTCAGCGTCCATCGGATAACCCATCATTCTTATCCAGCTTCGCATGGATAGGCAACTCATCAGTCCGGAAAGATCAGTCCCGAATGCGACGGAACCGTCATCTTTGGCCGCGGCTGGGTGGGCGTGAGAAGCCTTTTCACCCCTCTACTTTGGTGGACGTGCTTGAATCCATCGGCTCAAGTCTAGGGTTATGTCGATTGTTCCATGCCGTGGACCGATTCGATCCTCCACCGCGCGCAAGTAGCTCATATCATCTGTTTCACGCCATTTGTCAAGTCAACGTCCTTCAAACGCAGAACGCTACCCGAGGTAGGTCACCGATCCGCGAGACAGCCCAGCCCGAGGATGAAACAAACCTAGAAGTGGACTGGATTGGACTGGACTTTATGAAAAGTGGTCCGAGAACACGCGCGGTGCACAAGAGGCAAAACCCATCACGAGTCCGGAAGACAATTCGCACCCCGGACTACTGCGAGGGGTGAAAAGCAAAAACCTCCTATTCACGCCGACCCAGCCGCGGCCTTTGTCTGCTTTATCCCAGTGTGCAAATCATCCCAATTTTTTTTTGGTTTTTAAGAAAATCCCTCCCACCGGGCTCTCTTCCGGAAGCTGCTACCTTGGTGACCAAATCAACATCTTTAGGCCAAATGCAGTAACCATGTTTGCGCGCTTCCAAACACAGCCCAGATAGCCTTTAAGGCTACTATACCTTATAAATCGCCTGCTGTAGGGGCAAATGAACCCAAGCTGATACGTCGAAAGATTACTTCGTTTTTCCTTTCTACCAAACGACAGCGAATCTATGGTGGCACAGAGGCACTTGTGAAGACTCGGGAGGACAAAATGGTACGGTACCCGTGAGGAGGGAAAGCCAAGCCGCATTACGAGCGCCATGCACTAATGCGATCTGAGGGGTTGTTCAGTTGCATTGGTGATACAGCTGCGATGTAAGCATCGCGATGCACCGCGGTTCACTACTGTAATGGAGATGTTTGCATCTCCTATTTCGTACAGTTGACCTCTGTCGCAGAAATCTGCGACAGAAATCAAGCAGATTGTTTCAGCATCCCAAATATATTGTGCTTCCTTCTTAGGCCATCCGAGCAGAAACATGTCTGTTCATGAAACTTCGGCAGAAAAAATTTGAATATGCGCTAAAAGTGAAATACCTTGTGTGAATGCAGGTCACTTTAAAATAATATGGCCGGTCATTTTCTCTCAAAGTTCCAGTTGAGCTCTCCACACGTCACCATGAGATGCAAAACACATGGTCGAGGGCGATCTGCATGAAGAATTGCATCACAACCAGAAATCGGTGCGGAAAGCCCAAAATCACAAACATCACACCTCTATTTTGACGTTGCGATTGAACAGTGGCTCGATGAAAACATTTTTATGATAGGATGAAACCTTGACTTGTCAACAGTGCAGAAAGCAGTGAGAGGAGTTGACGTATATTTTGTAGTTCAGTATTCTCGATAGTCTTGCCTGTTATTCCTCCATTGCTATGCTTTCATCAGCAATTCAAGTACACACCCCTCGAGTTGTGTCGAGGACATGAGCCTGTTTCTGGCGTATTCTACAATGTTGAGGAATCATTCCCATACCTAGTGCAATGTTGGGTTTTGGGTGAGACTGGATTAGAAGATCTTCACTCCTCTTCCAATCCCTTGCAAGTTGCCCCCTATTGGACTGGAAATGGAGGTGTACATTGGACTCTATCACGCGGTTCGGAACTCTTATCTACATCCACCGTTGGTACTTTCTTTTCTCACATTTTATTATGTGTTTTCAAAACATCATCGTGAATCTTAATCATTTACACCTGCAATGTGGTAGATGGTTTTTTTCTTCAAATTTTTGTTGATGGAATTTCGATGTCAGCACCCAGCCAATCAAAATCCATGAATTTCAGGCTTGGAAAACAAACAGAAACTCCATCTGTCTGATCCTTGTCCGCTCTTTTAGTGGACATGTTGCAAGAAGGTCCCATTTAATCAATGGTTATGCCGTTTTCCCTCACTACGAATTAACCAGACCCAACCCTCCTTACTCGCTTCTCCATAAAACCACTCTCACCGACCTCACTTAGACTTCTTGCTTAAATCGAACGTTATTATGAGGTCACACAAATAGTCTAGACTACTACAGCCTTCTTGGCGCTTAATCACGATTGTCGATGAATTCTTCTACATCCACTCCTATAGGGTCTATGTCAACGAATGTTCAAGGAGAAAGGGCATCGAACCTTCCCTTTCTAATCCACGATAGTGGCCTCCTTCACACCGTGCCGTAGCAATCTTATGTTGCAAAGAAAAGGTGCTACACATTTAAAACGGACGATTACAATGAATTGTTATGGAGAACACCTTCACACGGGGTGTCATAGCAGCTCCGGTTGTTGAGTTTCCTCTATCGACCCTTTGTGCACAGTTTTGTCCTTTTTCTAATAGCATTGACCCATGCCATTGCATTATAATGTCATTCTTTGAAGGAAAATTCTGTTGCCCACTCTGGTACTTGTTAGACGTTGCCACACATATAAGGTCATCAAAACTCATAGCATCTATGGATCGTGAACTGAATATTGGAGATAAACACACCTTTTGCACATGCTTATTCAGCGCCTCCATTGTTATCCACTACCTTGAATGACACGAGGGGGTCTGCATCGCTCCCTACATTTCTCATGAGGAGTGTGCAGGTCGACCTTCTCAACATACACTTCGCCATTACAACTTACCCATGGTTTCCTACCTAATCGGCCCGTAGCTTTGCTTCTACACCACCAACATTTTCTTTCTAGAAGCATCTGTCGAGTTGGTCACCCTTCATGGCCTTAGCGACAAGGATGTATTCATGCAGAATAGCCCTGACGTGAACTTTGTACGTTCGGAAAACATTTGGCATAATGGCTCGCCGAAGAAGGTGGTCCCTTGCGACCACATGCAATGGCATTTCAAGGGCCTACCATGAACCCATTGCACAACTATTCGCACCTTAAGTGGGCCACATAATTTCTCCGTCACATTTTCTGTCCGCTATGGCTTCTGACAACCCTCCCAAGGTTGACATGGACCTTTGTTGCGCTGACACCCTATTATCTCTTGGGTACAAACCCATCCACGTCAATGCTCCTGCATTCAAGAACTTCTTCACCACTATGCATGCTCACACGTCCGACAACGACTATACCCGACAACGACAACAGTGAGCACGATGCGGCATTTGTAGCCTCGCTACCGCATGACATTGCTTCGTTGGGAGGGTTGTGCTTGACTAAACGTTTGGGCCTCTACTCTCATCGCATGGTGGGAGTTGCTTTCAGCATTGATCATGTAGCAGGTTCTGCATTCTACCCTATTCTCCGTGCAAAGCCAGCCAATGTCATGTTGCCAATGTCGCTACGCCTTGTTCCATGTCGATCTATGGCTGTCTCTATTGAGGTCTCCATTCCCAAAACTACATGGCAACCTCAGTTGATGCCGTCAACAAATGCCACAAGTGTCCGTTCACAGTATCACTTGACAGTCTCAACTGACAATGTCATCTGAACGTGAACTGGCAGCATAGGTCAACGGCGTCATCCGACAACATCATCCGACTTCGTAAGTGTCACTTCACGGTATCTACCGATACTACAAGCATGAGCTCACGCATCAGCCCAAAACACAAGCGTCAATTGATGGTGTCCGCGGACACCATCATTCAATGCTATCTACAAGCTACAAGCGTGAGCACACAGTGTCGACTGATGGTGTCGGCTAAAATCGTTGGCTGACATAGTCGATTGACTATGTAGAGTGATGTCATCCGCTGATGGCATCAACAAACACCACTGTTGCTGGCTTGCGATGGTAGTGCACATTGTTTACCAATGCCAGGTGCCAACGACATCAACTAGCATCAGTTATGAGTGTAAACTGCCATTGTCACCAGCTAGAATGAGCTATGAGCGTCAATTGCTAGTGTTAGCAAATAGCGTCTGCAACCAGTGTCACATGTTTATGGCGTGAGCCTACATCAGCAGGCAACATCGGCCATGAGCGATAGCAGCCAGAATCGGCATCCAGTATGCTTTGTTGTAGGCAGAACCACCATGTGTTCGATTGTTATTCTTGTGGCCCAAAATGAAAGTTTATCCGTGTCATAACCGATACATTGTATGATTTTCCGTGTTTTTGTACCTATACTATAGGTGGATAGGCAGCCAAGGAAAAGGGCCTTTTCTTCACATCCAACAAATATGAGTGCTACTTGGTTTTTTAGCACTCTCAGGCCGACTTTGCCCATGTCATCACCGTCCATGACTGTGAAGTCACAGATGACCTACTTGCCCATACCTCATTGTAGTGAATGTGCCAGTCAAGACGATGGATGAACTGTTGAGGCGAAGAGGCGAAAGCGGCGTGCGCATGAAAGTTGGCCTCATCTAAGAGGAGTGACGCCAAAGAAGGAGGGAGATGTTTGTTGCATGCGTTATGAGATAGATGATAAATGGTTTTAGCTACTTAAAACACAAGTTTAATTTCCGTGAGATGGAAGAGTGACTCATGAAGAAGAACGAACGAACTGTTCTTTCTATACCATATGCGATTAGTTGATGAGGTTCGAGATGAGGTATGGTACCATCAAGAATGAACTAGGGAAGAGTGGTGCCGGTGGCCAAGTCGTTGAGCCATGGTTGAATTGGGTTGACAAGTACAAGGATAAAATATCCTCCTTCAAGGGTTGTCCTATAGATGGGAGCGATGTGCATTTATGATCAATCACCCTCCAATTGTACACTCATTTTCTAGTGTACATCGTACACCATATATAAAGGTAACATCCAGGAAATACACATGCACCACGTACACCGGATGGCAACTTACACGACATGCACATACCCAACATACACAGAAAGGCACCTTTCAAGAAACCACCTTACTTGACCGGTACCCCCATACACTCACCACATACAACTCCCCCCTCCCGCCCCCCTACCCCCCCCCCC
>SZWC01003970.1:147988-162926 GCA_023375785.1 Penium margaritaceum | reverse complement strand
GTACATTTAGCACCCATCTCCACATACACTCCCCACATACAACCCCCCCTCCAAATTCACTTATACATCTGAATCAGAGCATTATACACTGGTGTACATTTAGCACCCATCACCCCATACAATCCCCCTATACACACACCATAATGACCCCCCCCCAAGGCCCCCCACATTCACTTCTACATGTGAATCACAACATTATACACTACTGTACATTTGGCACCCATCTCCACATACACTCGCCCCAGACACTCACCACATACACCCCCCCTCTCCCCACATTCACCTTTACATCTGAATCACAGCATTATACACTAGTGTACATTTAGCACCCATCATCCCGTAGACTCACCTCATACACTGACTGTATAGAACCCCCCCTCCCCCTCCCCTAATTCACTTGCACATGTGAATCACAGCTCTGTACACTAGTTTACACTTAGCACACCTCTCCCCATACACTCCCTACATACACTAGTGTGTAATGTTGTGATTCACATGTGCAAGTGAATGAGGGGAGTGGGGTAGGAGGGGGGTTTATGTAGTGAGTGTACGTGGGGAGTGTAAGGGGTGATGGGTGCTAAATGTACACGAGTGTTTAATATTATGATTCAGAGTTGCAAGTGAATGTTGGGGGAGGGGGAGTTGTATGTGGTGAGTGTATGAGGGGAGTGTATGTGGAGATGGGTGCTAAATGTATACTAGTGTAAAATGCGATGACTCAGATGTGCAAGTGGATGTGGGAGGGGGGAGGAAGGGAAAAGGGGGGGGTTGCATTTTGTGAGTGTATAAAAGCTTCTTGGATATACACATACTCCACATACCTTAAAAGGCACTTCATAAGAAATCACATTACTTCACTTGCACCCCCCATATACTCACTACATTCAACCTTCCCCCCCAAAATCACCTGCACATATGAATAAATGAAACTAGGATCTCCAGATACCTTAGGAATGCGTCACAATACTTCTTAGAGCAATTGGTCACTTGAAGTACACGCCACGAAACCTTACTATGCACAACCTGTACACTTCAGTTCTGTTCACTTCCTTGTCCTCAGCTTGAGTTACAACACGATTGTCAAGAGCCTCAACCAGGCATTCAACTACACGACTCATCTCTTGCCGGATCCAACGATGTATTGTAGTACTAAAATGATGAAGTACATATAAAGCAATGTACAAGTAAATGACTAACTACTTATGCTACTCTAAGTAGCACCAAATACAAAGTAGTGAGATGCTCATCGAGCCACAGAGTGTCCGGTACTTCAGTGTCTGATCTTCGGCAGTCACGGCCATACTGAACGCTATTCTTGAGCACACCGAGGTTGGCAGACACCCAGCGCCCTCGGTGCTCATTGACGCGAGAGGAGCCATTTCTCGCACTCTCGGTCACTCGACGGTTGCAATTAGCCCGTCGTGTCTAGCTGCGATCATCCACCGTCCGATCGCCTATAATGAAGATCTTCAGCCACATCGACGCGAGATGAGCTGTTGCTCGCACTCTCGGTCCGCGATCCTACACTGTCGGATCTCCTTTGATAGACATTTCCCCTTTTGATCCTCAATCGTCCCCCGCAGTTCCTGTTTTTCTGGTGCCAAGCAGGTAGACATAGACTATGCTCCTTTTAGTTTCCGGTTGTAGCAGAAGGTATGCCACTTTCTTTAGTTTGATGTTGGCTTTCAATACAGCCGCTGGAACTCACATCGGAGCAGCCAGGAAGGAGGTAGGCAGTTTTCAACATGAATCACAGCATTATGCACTAGTGTACAGTTAGCACCCATCTCCACATACACTCCTCCCATATACTCACCAAATACAACCCCCCTCCCCCCACATTCTCTTACACATCTAAATCACGGAGTTATACATTAGTGTACATTTAGCACCTATCACCCCATAAAGCCCCCTCACACACTCACCATACATAACCCCCATCCCAACCCCCCCCCATTCACTTGCACATGTGAATCATAGCATTATACACTAGTGTACACTTAGTACCCATCTCCACATACACTCCCCCCATGCACTCACCACATACAACCCTACCTCCCCTCCTTCATTCACTTACACATCTGAATCACAGCATTATATACTAGTGTACATTTAGGACCCATCTCCCCATACAATCTCCTGATACACTCAACATGTACACCCCCCTCCCCATCCCCTCCTCCACCCTTCCTCCACATTCACTTGCACATCTGAATCACAACATTGTAGACTAGCATACATTTAGCACCCATCTACACGTACACCTCTCCCATATACTCACCACATACATGCCCCCCCCTCATTCCCCTCCCCCCTCCCACATTCACTTGCAAATCTGAATCACACCATGCACTAGTGCACATTTAACACCCATCTCCACATGCACTCCCCCCCATACACTCACCACGTACAACCCCTCTATCCCCCACATTTACTTACACATCTGAATCACACCATTGTACACTAGTGTACTTGTAGCACCCATCACCACATACACTCCCCCCATACACTCACCACGTACAACCCCTCTATCCCCCACATTTCCTTACACATCTGAATCACAGCATTATACACTAGTGTACACTTAGTACCTTTCTCCATATACCCTCCCCCCATACACTCACCACGTACAACCCCTCTATCCCCCACATTTCCTTACACATCTGAATCACAGCATTATACACTAGTGTACACTTAGTACCTTTCTCCATATACCCTCCCCCCATACACTCACCACGTACAACCCCTCTATCCCCCACATTTCCTTACACATCTGAATCACAGCATTATACACTAGTGTACACTTAGTACCTTTCTCCATATACCCTCCCCCCATACACTCACCACATAGAACCCCCCCCCCCTCACCCCCTCCAACACTCACTTGCACATATGAATTATAGTATTATACACTAGTGTACACTTAGTACCTTTCTCCATATACACTCCCCCCATACACTCACCACATACAACTCCCTCCCCTATTCACTTACACATCTGAATCACAATACTATGCACTCATGCAAATTTATCACCCATCTCCCCATACACTCCCCCCATACACTAACCATATAGAACCCCCTCCTTCCAACATTAACTTGCACATTTGAAGAAAAACATTACGTACCAGTGTACATGTAGGACGCATATCCACATACACTCCCTCCACACACTCACCGCATAGGAAAACTCCATGTCAGAAACTTCATGTAACCTTCACACATCATCATAATGAACTATACACCCATATGATGGTGTACAAAATGACCCTCAGTAACCATACCTCGCGATGTGAACGGTATTCCACCACCAACAAAGAAAGTGAAGAATTGAGGCCATCTTGAAGTTGATTCAGCGATGCATACTCTAATGTGCAGGATATGTGATGTGCGAAGTCACTTGACATTGGAGTGGCAACCATTGGGTGCCTTATGGGGTACCTCACAGGGGAAAGTCCAACTCTTGGCTATTATAGTGGAAGTGGAGAAGAGTGTTGAGGAGGCTTGTAAGTGGAAGGAGATTGACAAACAAGTGCTCATTGAGGAAGAGGTGGAAAAGGTGGATGGTGCCATGGCACATCAGAACACTCTTCGTATGGAGTAATGAGAGAGGCAATGGAAGGTGAATTCATGTGATGCTATTTCCTATGTGTCCAAGTGAATCCATGTAATGAAGTGTATAATGACACAT
Source organism: Penium margaritaceum (assembly GCA_023375785.1). Taxonomy (NCBI): domain Eukaryota; kingdom Viridiplantae; phylum Streptophyta; class Zygnematophyceae; order Desmidiales; family Peniaceae; genus Penium; species Penium margaritaceum. The sequence goes on along the minus strand of SZWC01003970.1, from coordinate 159,236 downwards.
GTCTCTCCATGTCCACACTAGTCTCCATTTGAGCTCCGTACAAGGTCAATTGTGTGACGTGTTCTTCCTTCACCAATACTCAAATGTACATCAGAGGTATGTGTTAGCTACTAAGCTAACACCTCTGGAAGAGAAGCCGTGCAACTGAAAGGCTCACAAAGGTTTTTAGGCCTTCTTCCTTTGTTGACATGTGTCATGCACCCCAAACATAATCAGGCATACACCTTACCTTCAAGAGTACTAACGCCTTAGCATTACATCTCAACAAGCGCTCAAGTCGTCAATACGCAAGAGAGCATCAAGCAAGGGTTGATTGATCAGCATGAAAGACGAGTTCTTTTATGGTTGTCTGACCAGTCCTAGAACTCAAAAGCACATTCCTTGGAAGTAGCCTGCAACAGTCACATCACCAATAGACTTGCATTGTGGGCTTGAAACATAAGCATCCTAGTGTCAAGGTGAAAGACCAACCATGTAGCGTCCAAGAAGCTACAATTTTTCTATCTTGGAAGATTCTATAGCAAACAAGATGTTCATGGAGCGAGGATCGAACTCATGTCCTCTCACTTGGCCAAATCAACAAAAATGGCCAAGGTAACCACTCACCCACATGGTGTACACATAGGTCATATCTCGCATGAGACAGAGCATAGTTGAATCACATCACAACGGATCAAGGGGTCATACCTCCACAAGGGGCAGATCATTCCTAATCCATCCGTTGCACCATGCCTGAGTGAGCATCATCATTCGTCATCACTTGCGTTGACCATGCCGATGCCTTGCCTGTCCGCCTGGTGGAGATCCTTGTCGAGTTTCTTTGTAAGCATGTCAGCCCAGTTCAGTTTGGTACTGACATAGTCCAGCTCCACTGTCTGCTTGTAGACCAAGTCTCGAGTATAGTGGTAGCGGATCTCGATGTGCTTTGTACGCTTGGAGAGAACGGGGTTCTTTGAAATGCCAATCGCGCTCATGTTGTCAATCTTGATGACCGTTGATGTTGCCTATGGTGCCTTCATCTCAGAGAGCAAGCTTCCTAGCAATTGCATCTCTTTACATACCTGAGCCAAGGCAATGTACTCAGCTTCAGCTGTTGACAAAGAGACACATTCCTGCTTACGACTTGCCCAACTGACTGCACCTCCATTCAGCATGCACACAAAGCCGAAGGTACATTTTCTATCATCAATATTCCCTCCCCAATCAGAATTGGTGTAGCACATGAGACGGAGTGACACCTATCCAGCGATGCCTCCAAACAGGGGCCCCACGTACCAGATCCCCTGAAGGTAGCGCATGATGCGCTTCACGGCGTGCCAGTGAAATGGACCATAATTGGCCACAAACCGGCTTACCAGCCCAACAGCATGGGCTATATCTGGTCAAGTGGCGACCATGGCATACATCAGACTGCTCACTGCAGACTGATATGGAATGCCCAACATGTCAGTTTTCTCCGCTTCGTTGGATGGGGGCATGGAGGTGGAGAGTTTGCACTCCGAGCTCATGGGTGTGCTGGCAGGCTTGCAATCTGCCATGTCGTATCATTTGAGGATGGAGTCGATGTATTTTTTCTGGTTCAGGCCGATGGTACCTGCTCCTCTGTCGTGCTTGATGGAAAATCCAAGATAGAAGTCAAGAGGACCCATGTCCTGCATCTCAAATTTGCTACTCAGCTACCCCTTGAGATCGCCTAGCAACTGTGTTAAAGAAGAGCATAGAATCAGGTCATACAGGGTGACCAACATAGTCCCTTTGTCGCTCTCATGCACGTACATGCTAGGGTCGTTATTGCAGTGCATGAAGGACTCCTTGGCCATGAACATGTCCATCTCCTGGTACCAAAGCCTTGGCGCTTGTTTTAGCCCATAGAGCGGCTTCACCAATCTCCACACCTTGTCCACGGGAGCATCAACACCCTCCGGAACCTCCATCAGTACCTCCTTGTCAAGTTTTCCGTAAAAGAAGGATGTCTTGACATCCATCTGGTGGACCTCCATGTTCTCGGCAGCAACAATGGCAAGCATTGACCGGATGGAGGCGAACGTCACAACTGGAGAAAAGGTGGCATCCTACTCTATTCCAGGCCGTTGGGAGAACCCTTTTGCTGCCACCAGAGCTTTGTACTTGTCTATCTTGCCATCCTCTTTCTTTTTTGCTTTCAGCACCGACTTGGACCCCACAACGTCAGCCAAGGCAGGTCTGTTCACCAACACCCATGTCGCATTCTCCTCGATGAAGTTGAGGTCACTACGAATTACTTCGTCCCACCCCGCTTTGTCAGGCCAAGAAAGTGCCTCTGTGATTCACGTTGGCTCCTCTTGAACCAAGAATGAATAGTTGAAGCTTGTCCATTCACCCCTATCTACGTCGTAATGTTGTCAAGGTACTTTGAGGCATGAAATGCTACATGAACCTGCTGGCTGGTGTTTTTTATGTGGAGGCTAGAGGTCTGATTCATCGTCAATGATGGGAGAGACATCCTCCTCATGTTACAGAGAATTGGTTGCGTCATAATCAGAGTCTGATTCCTCTTAGTCATCTTCATGAGCTCCTCTCCCTATTGTAGCACCCATCCTATGCCATTGTGCTGGTGCTTCATCTCCCTCTTCAAGGAGAGTGAGCCACTCTCTCTCTTTTGGAGTGTTCTCAAGTTCAAGAAGCTCTCCCTTAATCAAACACCTTTTTTGTGGAAATCCACGTCCTTCCTGCGGATGACCTTCTTGGCTCCTTGGTCCTATAGTCGATAAGCTTTGTGGGCGGTGTCATAGCCGATGAAAACACACTTTCGTGCTCTTGCATCCAGCTTTCCAGGGCCCTCACCGGCTTGGACCTTGGCAAAGCCGGTGCAACCAAACACCTTGGCATGGGAGGCATCCGGCTTCCTGTCTGACCATGGTTCTTGAGGTGTCTTGAGCTGCTGCGTCTGCTTCTTCTTGCCTCTCCCTCGCAGAGTTGCTGCAGGTGTGAGGTTCACAAGATTGGTAGCCGTACGTGCTGCTTCTGCCCAGAACCTAGGAGGCACCTTGGCGTCAAAGAGCATGCACCTTTTCATGTCCAAGAGGGTCTGGTTCATCCTCTCTGCTATGCCGTTGCTTTGAGGTGAGGAGGGGGTATTTTTCTGGTGTTCAATGCCCTGCAACTTGAGCCAGTCCTTGTAGGCTTCGTACTCTCCCAAATTGTTTGTCCTGATTTTCTTCACCTTCTTTCAACCCTGTCGCTCAACCATAGTGACAGAGGCCTGCAGATTTTCCTTCACCTCACTTTTCTTTTTGTGAAGGTATATCCAGACTTTGCGGCTGTTGCCATTGATGCATGTGAGTAGATATCTACTGCCTCCATTTGACAGTATGCAAAAGGGACCACACACGTCAGAGTGGACGAGATCAAGAGGTACAAGAGCACGTGTGCCATTGCGCTTGAAGGGTTTCCTTTTCGCCTTGCCTTGAAGGCATGGCTCACACATGATCCCGGCTCCCTACTTAAACCGACCACAATCTGAAAGGCTCGAGAGGCAGTTGATGCCGACCTGTGGGGAGAATCCATGCAAGAGGAACTCACTGCTCTCAAAGAGCATGAATTCTACGAGCTGGTCAACCTCCCCAAAGGCCATTTGTGACCAGTCACCCCCAAGAAATTCACTGACGTTACTGTGTACATTAGAAGTGCATAGGCATAGGACGGTGGTAAGAAACTTCTCTATTTTATGGACAAAGCTTTTCATGATTCCTGACAAGAAAAAATGAAATCTATCTTTTGATTATCATATAGTACGAAGGTTCAAGGAAGTAAAATTGAAATATGATAACCAGAGAAGAGTTTCTAAAGAGCTTAACAGATCGTATGAAATGACTGACATAATCTGTTCTCTACGACGGGAATGGTTACCTTTGTCTTCCTTCTTCGATACCCAAAATTGGATCAAAGTTGTAGGTCACCTAGAGGCAGCTTATGCTCGTTGTTTTCTTGGAACCATTTTTCATGTTCTCGCACATCCGTCGCGAGGCTAGAATCAAGAGCATCTGTCCAACTGTAGCTGTATGTACGTGAATTTAAGGAAGAAAGGGTTCTGTTCAGGGTATCTGAAATCATGGTTTTCCATTATTACTTAAATTACATTCAATCACAAAACGTGTCAATAAACGCTCTTCGCTCATAGACACACAATGTTTTTTTTGTTACTTTTTCCCTCTCTCTCTCTCTCTCTCTCTCTCTCTCTCTCTCTCTCTCTCTCTCTCTCTTTCTCTCTCTCTCTCTCTCTCTCTCCCTCTCTCTCTCTTTCTCTCTCTCTCTCTCTCTCTCTCTCTCTCAAACACACTCTTCGTTTTCCAAAGTTGTTGAAGAAGCTGATGAAAAGTTGGAAGAACCCTTTGTCAAAGAATAAGAATATGCAACTTGGCACTCAAAAGCTACGGTTAATCGCAGCATCGACCTCAAAATGGGGAGGATACCGTCGATGAAGTCCGACGCAAACTGAACACCACCGCTTGAACACCGGTTGCAATGAGACATGATTACCAAATGCGTACAATCAATGTTGCGAGCGGTCTATGTCGCCTTGAATGCGGGATGAGAAAGATATCATACCAATAAAACATCTCAAAAGCAAACACGTGCCACGTTAATATTGAAGAACAAAACCTCGCTTTTCCTGTCAGAGCTGGATCGATGAGTGTCCTCGTCATTCCAGGCGGTGTTCACCAGTGAACATTTCTCTCGCTAAATCCATACTTCGCCGTGTTCATCGACCAATACAATGGTCCAATACATTCTTCGATTGGGGGGGGGGGGAGGGGGGGGAAGGATATGGGTGCCGGCAACGGCGGAGCCAGCCCCCCTCCCCCCCACAAGCAAATTTCAGTATGTCGAATGTATCTGATAGTGTATTGGGTAGCTTCAAATGGAAGTTCACAAATGTATTTTAAAAGAGAACGTTTCTTGGAACCAAACCATAATGCACACTTTTGTATGTGCTTTGCGATCACCCAGATACATCAGTCAATACACTGCCCTGACATAATAAGCAGGGGGATGGGGGGGGGAGGCTGGTTGTCGCTCGCCTTTGCTATCGTGCCACGCATTAAAATCGGATTCGTATAGGCGCCGTTCGCCTCACCAAGACGATTTCGAACCTCACAAACACACACAGCATAAACGGGTTTGTGTCAAGTTCGTTATGTCAACTTCGACATGCTTATTCCGTCTATGTCGACACATCAATGCGAAAAGCAAGAACGAGCGTTCAATTGTTTTTGTTCACCAGTATACACATTTCTCTTGTTTCTCATACTTCAGGAAGTTCACATTCCAATACATTCGTCTAGTCCACTCACACTATTTGGGGGAGGGGGGGATCAGACGAAGTCCAACTGATGTCTGTCGAGCCCCCACCCCCAAATGCCGAAAGTGTATTAGGCGATTGTATGTGGAAGTGAATAGGAGGGGGGTGAACTACTATACAAAAGTGTATTTGACTGAGAGAGGTTACGAAGAAACTAGACATCGGTGCTCTTGCGCATACATTTGTGTACTTTCAGAAATCTCCTCCAAATACATAGCACAATGCACTCACCCAATACATTCTGGGGGATGGGGGGGGGGGGGAGACTTCGCTAGGTGAAACAGATCACAAATGCAACAATCAGCGCCCGACAACCGTGAAATCTGTTGGGTGTAGCAATTGTTTCTGAACAACGTTACGACAACAAGTATGCCAAAAGTTTACAGAGACCTAGAATGGAACTTTCTGTTATGATAGTCACATTCACAAAAAGTTTACAAGATGCTTCTCATATTCCATTTCAATGATCTGGGTGTTGCCTAATTGTAGAAAAATAGTAAAAAACGGAATTCTTCTATGCACCTTAATATCATTGAACCTTCCTACTTGTGCATATGTCAATAGACACTTCAAACAGTGTAAAAAACAAACCTGAATTAGGGAGGATTCATTGAAAAGCACAAATGTTTTCAATGTATAACATATGTACACTGAAACATCAGTGAAAAAAAGAATGCCTTCATACACCATACCTTCCTAGAATCTTCCTATCCACGCATATGTTAATACACACAACAATCAGTGTATAAAAAGCGCATGATTAACCATACCTCCCAAAGGCCGCAAGGCCATCTCAGCCCATTGGGTCCTATACTGGAAGTTGAAGCCCAACCATTTGATAGACTGTTACATTGTTTGTCTCACTAAAAAAGGGTTCTCGCAGATTTGAGGTGTGGACTCTGAAAAGACCTTCGCTCTCGTTGGTCAATAATCCATAGCATGTGCACTTCTGAGCCTTGTCGCACATCGTGACTGGGAGCTGGAACAGATGGACGTAAAAAATGTGTTCTCGTATGGGCATCTTGACAAGGAAATCCACATGATTCAGGTACTAGGCTACTCTGATGGCACGATTGAAGTCTGGCACTTGAGCAAGGCCTTGCATAGGCTGAAGCAATCCCCCCACAGCTGGAACATAGAGACCTCCTCCACTTCAAAGAGAGGTCACATTCACTGACCTCTCTTTGAAGTGATGTAGGTTAATAACCTCACTTTGAAGTGATGTAGGTTAAACAACGTCGGGTTGTTGCACACTCACATCACTGATGTAGGTCACTGACCAGAGAAAGACAACTTTGCCGGTTTCTTTGTTGTGACCGGATGCTTCGACGACAAGCCATGGCATGGTTCAAGTGGCTATCAAGATTTGCCAGCTGCACATGCATTCAACACATGCGTTCATGCACTTTTTTCATGAACATAACCGGGTTCTCTTTCCAGCCAGACCGCCTCTTGGCCAGTGACCTACTTAATGGTTTGGATGTATTCTGTGGACAGGTGGGGTCGAATCCACCAGCTTCAAGGGTGGCAAGCGAGATCGAGCCCATTGCTCACTTGCTCGCTCCCTCCTGCTTATAACACCTCTGTGTTGTGCTACTCATCACTGACCCACCGTCTGCGTATCCTCAATTTACCGCATGACCGCCTCTCTTGGCGATACGCACCCACCACACCACCGCTTGCGACACTTCGGAGAGAGTGCATCTTCCTGCCCTCCCCTTTGGCTCCCTCACCCCCACATTTACCTCCTCTTCTTCCATCGAGGGTAGAGGCATCGTCTTTCTTGGTGACAATCCTCCTATTGGCGAGAGTGCCATTTGCAAGGACTGTCCACCCTCCGCCACTCTTCCCTCCATTTGTGCGAGGCTCTTATAGTGAAAGTACGTCTACCGCACCACGCTACGCCCAGCTGCCACTGCGCCTCTCACCGCAGCACTGCTGCACCGTCCATGGTAGCAAGATTAGCAGCAGCAACAAGCTCATGCCGCATTCACCACTACATCCGTATAAACAGCAATAGCGACAATAGCAAGCGTCCATCTATAGCACCGCTACCCTAGGCGTACCTCTCTGCCAACTCCATCGCCCTCATTACACCACAATTGCGGTGGTGCCTGTCACCACACTGGTGCATAGGAAGGATACCAGTGCTGCTCCCCTTGGCACTTACTCTGGGGAGAGCTCGGTACGGCAACGCCACAACGTCTGCCGTGACGCCACTGCCACTAAGACATCCTCTGCTTCTACATCAGCATCACAATCTGTGCACCAAATTCTGGTAAGGCCTCTATTTTCCTATTTGCCCAGGGGGCTCCAACAGCCGCACGCAAGCATCAGGGTGGACATCGTCGCTACTTGTGTGTCTTACGTCCTAGGTTATGACATTGTTGACCTGGTGAGCAGGAATACGTGCACAACATTTGTTGTGATAAAAGATGCTGCAGAAATTGTCGCCACACTTGCTACAGTTGCCTGAGCTTCTCGTGCTTCGGTATCAACCTCAGCTGGACATCTTGCCGAGCCGTACACCGAGGCTGCAGTTTTTGCTGGTCCGATAGCTACTGCAGCTGTTGATTTCTTTACTCAAGTTTCTACAGCTGCCTCTGTTGTTGCCTCAGCGACCGTCGTGTCTTCAGTTGCTTCCTCCATTAGTACCCCCACCTCAAATGCTCTCACATCTGATTCATCGGCACCATCGGCTGTCACCTCTATCATCATAGCGGCCATCTCCATAGCTACATCATTCACCACCCTGTGGGCGACCCTTACCACCGGAGCTCTTGCTCTGGTGAACCCTACCTCGTCCACTGTCTCTGTAGTCTCTACTACAGCAGCCACTGCTGTTCCACCACTCATTTCCTTCTTGTACACACCCTCACCTCAATTTCCCTTGTGAGGGTTTCCTCCCTGGATTCCTTCTGATCTTGCTCTGCCTCCATGCTCTCTTTCCTTGCATGGTTTTGATGCTAGTCTGACTGGGGTCGAGCTGTCCTGCAGCACATCTTTTTCGTGCCTTGGGCACGTCCAATTTTTCCACGCCCATTGAGGCAGGGGAAACTCTGCCAAAATCTGCCCGGCAGGACCTCGTCGTCGTCACCATGCCGGGTGACGATGAGTCAGTCATAGCTGACCTGCAGTGTCAGCTGAACCTCACTCGCCAGACTCAACTCAAGGATGAATATCAGCTCAATCTCTTCAATGAAAACCATGCTGCCTTTGCTGATGAGGTTGCTCTATTGTGCTTCAGCGCCTCCCTCTTGCGTCAATCCCAGGTAGTGCTAAAACTACTTGCACCATTGGTTATTACCTCTACACCCTCTGCTGCCAACACCCCTACCGAGAACACTGTTCTCACCCCTACTACTACTAACCCTCTCAGCATCTCCTCTTGTCCACTGGAATTGCATTCTCCTCTTGGGAAACCCGCTTCAGCGCCTAGGCTCAAGGGGAGCATTCATGGGAGTACAATTTCCCAGCCCCCCTCCCCCCCTTTCATGCCTGTTGCTGCTCAGACCGCTTGCGCTATCTACACCCTCATTGGTGCAGCTCATGAGGCGCTTGTCGATGATGTCGGCACCTACAATACGGATCCCCCCGTCCAGCGTCTGGCTGACCCCGTCAGTGCCTACACCATGCTTTGTTGTTACACCATCGTCACTGGTCAGGCAGCTCAGAGTGCCCTCACCGTGTAGTTCAACACGCTCTTGATGCATACTGATGAATCGATTGACGCATACTGGGCACGTATTCTCAAGCTGCTTTGCAAGCTTAGTGAAGTTGTGCGGGGTCAGCTGTCGGCTGCGCACACCATGGTCAACGGGTTGATTCCCGAGCTCTCTGACCTGCTCCGTGATGCCAAATCTGATGAGCAGCAGCGTCTCACTTCCTAGCCCATTCCTCCAAAGCCCCCGCATGGCGTTGGCGCACTCTGGGACTTCACTGCTGAGTGGCTCACCGCCTGGTGGACGAGCCTCCAAAACAAACGGCTTCACCATAATACAGTCGTTGGAGTTGCTGTCATCAACACCGTGTCCTCCTCTTTGTCCTCCTCCTCTGCTCCCGCCTCCTCCACGTCTTCGTTCTCCTCGACCTCTATGGCCACCGCCCTCACCTCTCAGGGTCGTGGACGTGGGCGTGGTCATGGGAAAGGTAAGGGGAAGGACAAAGAAACTACAGCATCCCATGTCCCTCAAGGAGGTTGTATGCTGGAACTGTGGCTCCTTAGAGCATCTTGCTTGCGTATTCCCTGCACCCCCCGACAACCTGCGCCAGGGCCGTACCATGTGTGCGCACTGGGCTCACACCAACGACTCGTCTTCTTCCTCCGATGTCGGCTCCTCCTCCTAGCCCGCCAATTCCTACTCAACATAGGTATACTCCACCACTGGCATCTCCAGAGATCCTCCATCCCATGGAGATGTCTACCGCCCTATGGAACATCCATCTATGAAGGGCTCCCTTTCCCGGCCTACGTCCCTCACCCGTGGTTTCCCCCTTCCTCGGGACCGTCTACTCCGTTGTATGTGCCATCCGTGCACGGCAAGCGAAGCAATATCTTCTCTAGCGCCTCCACCTTCGCGATCATGGAGGTGAGAGTATGTCTTCGTTGGCCAGAGGTCTGCCATGTCATACTCACACTATTCTTCGTGGAGATCCCCCAGTCATGTCCACGGGTCCCTGTCCGCATCTGTCCCATGGGTTGAGCACTGGCAGACTATCGTCGTCCCTTGTTGTCTCGATGTTTGTGACCCATCGCCACCTTTTGTCGACACTCTTGCCACCTCTGACATTCATCCCAGTATTTGTATCCTTGGTGGCTACTGGGTCCTCAACTCCGAAGCCAGACACCACATGACCTCTATTCGTTCTGTGTTTTAGAACAGAGCCACAACCTCAACGCAACAAACGGTGTCAAGAATGGTGGTCAAACGGCCGTGTTAGGGTCAGATCTAGATCTAGAGGCAACCAAAATTGTACAAGTGTCCGAGTAACAGGGAACACCCCTGTTACGGGTGAGGCTCGCTACTCGAGCCCCACCCATCGGCCGGCAAGCGAAGCTCACCGGCAAACAACGAGGGTCGAGGGTGAACTCGGCCCTAGACCCGGAAAGGCGCGGCACTAGCTGCGCCGGTCCACAAACGGCCTAGACTGGGCCGAACATCAAGCAGACCTATTCTAGTCTTGAAAAGCTACAATGTAAGGACTCAAATAGGTCTGCGAAGCAATTGTCCAGAATATCCTACTACAAGTCCGAAGACTAAACTAGGTGATGGAGCAGGCATGGGCCGACGGCCGGTGGATGATATATGACGGCGCGACCAAGGGGAGGGAGGCCGTGCGTCATAGGATGTCGCCGCGTCTAGCATGGATCACCATCGACCGCCGGATCGGCATGCACTGCACACCCACGGCCACACACAAGGCACAAAATATATACACAGGGTTATCACGTCCCCTTGGCCGAGGGTGCTGCATGCATGTAGCCAAGTTGATGCAGTTGTACAAGAAGAGTGTTGGAGGGTAGGGCTTTGGTGAGGAAGTCTGCGAGTTTCTCATCCCCGCTCACACGACACACTTGCACCATACCAGCTTCCACTGCCTCACATACAAAATGGTGCTCAACACTTATGTGCTTTGTGCGTGGGTGCAGCACACCATCATTGGCTGTGATACGATGTGCAGCTAAGTTGTCACTATGCAGTGGTATGGATCCCACAGTAATGCCCAATTCTCCTAGCAGCCTGCGCAACCATGTGGCTTCACACGCCGCCTCACCCAACGCCATGTACTCTGCCTTAGCCACACTTCGTGCAACACATGACTGTTTGGCACTGCGCCAAGAGACAGCTGTGCCCCACATGTGAAACACATACCCGCCCCGACTTCGTGCTTGTCTGTCTCGTGCAT
>SZWC01003970.1:137885-147896 GCA_023375785.1 Penium margaritaceum | reverse complement strand
AGCCACACTTCGTGCAACACATGACTGTTTGGCACTGCGCCAAGAGACAGCTGTGCCCCACATGTGAAACACATACCCGCCCCGACTTCGTGCTTGTCTGTCTCGTGCATTATCACTGTCACAGTACCCATCAATCAAGATGCCAGTGCCGGGAGTGAAGACAAGACCCAGCGTCGCAGTGTCAAACACATAGCGTAACAGCTTGAGCAATGCCTTGTGATGTGTTGTGCGGGGTGGCTGACTGAACTGGGCCAATGTGTTTACAGCACATGAGATGTCGGGTCGTGTGGTGGAGGAGAGGTAGGTAAGGCTACCAATGATCTGTCTGTAGAGGGTAGGATCAGTATCTGGGCCATAGTCTGTGGTGTGTGCATCAAGAAGGTGAGCATACACGTCGGGACTCATGGGGGAATGTTGGCGCGGAAGGTGATGGACCAAGGAGTCAAAACGTGCCGTGAGTTGTGCAATGAACCGACCCTGGTGTAGAGTGAGTGTGTGTGTAGCTCTGTCACGTGTGATTGTCATGCCTAGGAAGTTGTGTGCCTCTCCTAGGTCTGTCATTCGGTAGTGTGCGGTGAGCAGTGCCTTGGTGTCCTGGATGAGAGAGAGTGAAGGGGAGAGGATCAAGAGATCATCAACATACACAATGAGCGCAACAGGAACATTGTTGACCCAACGAATGAACAAGGAGGGGTCAGAGATACTTTGAATGAACCCCCCACCCTCCAATGTGCGACGTATTTCCTTGTTCCAACATCGTGATGCCTGTTTTAATCCATACAGTGCCTTCAACAAAAACCACACTCGGTCAGTGCCATCGTCAAAACCTGGTGGTTGTTCCACGTACAGTTCCTCATCCAAGGGACCATTCAAGAAGGCATTTTTTACATCCATTTGATGAATCTCCCAGTCGTCGTGGGCTACAACCCCAAGTAAGGCACGACTGGAGGTGTACTTGCCCACTGGAGCATAGGTGTCTGTAAAATCTCAACCGGGTACTTGGTGAAAACCTTTGGCCACAAGGCGTGCCTTGTGTTTCTCCAAAATGCCATGCAAGTCCCTATTGACCTTGTACACCCACTTCAAGTCAATAGCCTTCCGCCCAGGTGGGAGTGGGACAAGCTTGTAGACTCCATGCTCAAGCAAGGCATTCAATTCGTCGACCATCGCCTTTTCCCACTCAGCCGCGTCAGGGCGACCCCTTGCCTCTTCGACGGTCAGTGGCTCTGTGAGGGGTGCTGTAATGGTGGCTGGGCCGACGGTGTGATAAAACTTTCTGTAGTTGACTCTTGCAACATTGCGTTGTGACCGACGGACCAGGTCAGCCTGTGGGGCAGCGTCTGTGTCCGGTATGGAGGAGGACACAGGAGTATCTGTTGTTGTATGCGTGTCAGTTGACCCGGATGATGCCTCGTGGGCATCACCGGTCTGGTCTGTGGACGGTGGCCTTTCTGGCTGCCCTCTGGCCACAGGGACAAAAACTGGAACACTGACATACTCTGGGTAGCGGTCAGGAACTGTAATTGTCGGTGCCTGTTTGAGTGTTTTGAAGGCTTTGTATGGCATGTGGTCCAAGAATGATGCATCCCAACTCTCAACAAATGAGTGATGGACAGGATCCCAAAACCTCCATGCTTTAGATGCATGAGAGACACCAACAAAAACACACCATCGGCCGTGTGGACTCAGTTTATGACTCCGTTGTGGTTCTGTGAACCACACACATGCCATCGTGCCCCACACTCAAGCGGGACGCCAATCAGCCCGTTGTTTGAACCATCATTCCCATGGGGTGACTGTTTTTGGCAAGGGACCCTGGGGCACCCGATTCCACACCCAGGTAATGTACTTCATGGCCTCTTCCCAGAACCCAAAGGACAAGCCCGACTCGGCAAGTAGCGTGCGCAGTGCGTCCCCCAGCGTTCTGTGCCACCTTTCAGCCACTCCATTTTGTTGTGGAGTGCACGGTGATGTCGTTTGATGCACAATTCCCTTAGTCTTAAGCTCTGTTTCAAGAGGACCAAAGAATTCCCCACCCCGATCCGTGCGCAAAATCCGTAGAGAGCAACCAGTTTGGCGTTCAGCCAATTGAATCCACTCCATGATTGCTCGTTGTGCGTCTGCTTTGGTTTTCAACAGAAAAACCCAACGGAAACGACTGTAGTCATCCGTAAGTGTCAGTATGTACTGTGACGCATACTTCACAGAGGGAACTGGCATGGGTCCTGTGAGGTCTGCATGCACCAGTTCTAGTGGTTCGTTACTCACATGTTGAGACACGGGAAAACTCTGTCGGTGTGCTTTACCTTCTTGACAGTCTAGACAAGCTGTCGCCTTCAACCCATGTGGAAAGTCTTGAGAATTCAGCCCATGAGCAGGTTGATGTTTCAGCAGATCAATGATCAGTTCTGTCTTGATATGCGCCAGTCGTCGGTGTATGAGGTCTGTGTGGTGTGGGTCCGTGGTGGTCATCACATGTGCTTGTGCTCGGTCTGATGGAAAGGCAGGAAACAGTGGCAGTCGGTACAACACGTCATTGTGGAGTAACCCATCAGCCAACAATTCCCCGTTTGCACCATAGATCATGCACTTCTGATCACGCGTAAGTGTGGACATGCCCGCTTGTCTGACCAACTGCCCCCCTGACAGCAGGTTCACCTTTAATCGAGGGACATACAAGACACCAGTCATCCACATGACCCCACCAGGCACTTGCAGCGCAACAGTCCCAATGCCCTCAACCCTCAGCACCTCCCTAGAGCCAGTCCGAACACCATGCACGTCATGCGTGGCATACAACGATACAAACAGGCGATGATGCGGGGATATATGGTGTGAGGACGCTGTGTCAAGCAGCCATTCGTGCATGGGCAGTGTGTGCGATGTGGTCACATGTGTGTACCCAAGTCGTAGACCTGGGTGCTGAGTGGTGGCTGAGGGCTCTGACGGGTGTAAATCTGGAAGCGCCCCCTGAGAGACGCCAGTAGACTCAGCCTCAACCGCGTCGTAGACGCGCTGGGCCCACTCCGGCACTGGAACTGGTGCCGTGGCGAACGGTGGGACATAGAAGGGCCCGGGATACGCGAATGGTGCTACGACCGGCTGCGGCTGCAAGAACTGCTGCTGCTGCCACTGCTGCTGTTGCTGCGGGGACAATCCAATCGTAGCTGCTGCCACTGCCTGGCCTACATGCTATACAGGTACGTTTGGTCCTCCAGGCTGCATGGGTGGTAGGTAGACCGGGCGGAACTGCTGCTGCTGAGGGTGCTGTTGCCACTGCTGCTGCTGCCACTGATGCTGTTGCGGCTGCTGCGGCTGCTGAAGCTGTTGCCTCGCCATCATTTGGCATTGGAGTGTGGGACACCTACGCCAAAAGCGCGCCACCTACGCCCGGTCTGGTTACAATAGCTCCACCGCTGTGCCTCACGGCTGCCCCCGCGGCCCCCACCACGGCCACCACCGCGACCGCCACCTCGGCCTCCGGTTTGCGCATACGTGTTTTGAGCAGCAGCTGCCAGCGCTGCTGAGGTACTCTGGTGCATGTATGCGGCCGGTGCGGTAGACGACATTTCATGAGCTTCGCCTTTTAGGATGTCTTCGTAATTTTGAAGTTGCTCGAAGACGGTCGAGAGGTCAATGTCCTCGATCTCGGCCACTGGATGGCTACGAAAGATGTCACGCCAAAATTCCTTGTATTGTTCGCCGAGGTGGAGTAGCACCACGTCCAACCACTCAAGAATGGAGCAGGGCGCACCAAGGCCGACCAGGCGTCGACGTATGTCCATTGCGTTGTCCCAGTACTCGGTGATTGGTGCTCCAGGCTTAGGGTACAGGTTGCGTAGCCGGTCTCGTAGGGTCACAACGAGTGTCATGCCCTGCTCCTCATGGCGGGTGGAGAGGTGCCTCCACGTGTCGTGCGGTCAAGGTGCGCCGCTACGGGGGTCGGAAGGGTCTTCACCCTTTCCCCCAAACCGGAAGTGGCGCAGAGCGTGCGACTGGTTATCTGGGAGAGCGCGGAGTAGAGCGTTGAAGGCACGCAGCAGCACGTGGTCGCTTGCGGTATCCGGAGGCGGTTTGAGGTAGTACTCCTCCAATCCATGCTCCGCCGCCCAGGATAGGAAGAGGTCCTTCTAGGCGAGGAAATCTCTGCTGCCTAGCTGCGGCAGAGAGAGTTCCCGCTGTCCGAGACCTAGCTGCGCCATGGCCGCGGCGGTGAGAGTCACGGCCGCCGGATCGCCGTTGCCGCCGTCCCCTACTTCACTCATGATGACTTTGCACTTCTGTCCTACACTCCTCTAGCCTCCTGGAAGGTAGGAAAGCACACTTCCACGGCTCGGATGAGGAAAGACGGGCCAAAAACAATTTGGCAGCAATTCGCCGGGCCCACTTTGGGCCCAGATTTCTGCCGAGAGCCCACAGCTCTATAGGAAACCGTCGGGGTAGTCCCTGGACCCTGCACAGCCACCCCAGCCACCCCAGCCGCTTTGCCCAACCCTAGAGACAAGGTGAGCACTCCGGGGTGAGGAGGAAGGGCGTGGACGAGGAGAGAGCCGCTCGCGCCCTCCCTTCTGCCCTTCTGACGTGTGCAACGGCCTATTTTGCCTCGCGCACAGTCTCTGGACACCTTCGCCACCTTCTTGTGGCCTGTGCGCCCCCTGAACCTCGCCGACCCTCGCCAAACTTGCGAGCCTATGGCGGCCGCTAACTGTTTTGGCTCCTATGGTTGGCTATCTTGCGTCTTAGGTCCTAGACATAGCTCTGATACCATGAGAATAGAGCCACGACCTCAACGCAACAAACGGTGTCAAGAATGGTGGTCAAACGGCCATGTTAGGGTCAGATCTAGATCTAGAGGCAACCAAAATTGTACAAGTGTCCGAGTAACAGGGAACACCCCTGTTACGGGTGAGGCTCGCTACTCGAGCCCCACCCATCGGCCGGCAAGCGAAGCACGCCGGCGAACAGCGAGGGTTGAGGGCGAACTCGGCCCTCGACCCGGAAAGGCGCGGCACTAGCCGCGCCTGTCCACAAACGGCCTAGACTAGGACGAACATCAAGCAGACCTATTCTAGTCTTGAAAAGCTACAATGTAAGGACTCGAATAGGTCTGCGAAGCAATTGTCCAGAATATCCTAGTGCAAGTCCAAAGACTAAACTAGGTGATGGAGCAGGCATGGGCCGACGGCCGGTGGATGACATATGACGGCGCGACCAAGGGGAGGGAGGCCGTGCGTCATAGGATGTCGCCGCGTCTAACCTGGATCACCACCGACCGCCGGATCCGCATGCACTGCACACCCACGGCCACACACAAGGCAGAAAATGTATACACAGGGTTATCAGCGTTTGTCTTGTTGGGTCCTACTGGTTCCGTCTCCTTTGTTTGCGCTGGTTTAGGCCAGCTACTGCCCGTCCAGGACGTTGGCGTTGTCCATTTTGTTGGTCCCTGTAGCTTGCTTTTCCTGCCTAATGTTCTGTACGTGCCTTCCTTGGAGCTCACATTGTTTTCGGTGCCCTCCTTCGATGATCAGGGCATGGATTTCTCCACTAGTCAGGGTATTAGCACTGTCTGTCTTCAATCCTCTGGTCGCATCGTGCTCCGTGTGCCTCTTCTTCCGCCCACTCCCTCCTCTATTGGCTCCTCTCTTACTCATGTTGCACCTTCCCTCTTCCCCATCGACATCCAATTTCTGCATCGCCGCCTTGGACATGTGCACACTGATGCTATCACCAACATGCTTCGACTTCAACTTGCTGTTGGCTTGTCTCTGTGTATCTTTCCCTCGCCGTGTCCATCAGACTGCCTAGACTTCGCTCAAGGTAAGATGCATCGCTCTCCCCTTGCATCCTCTGACCCTCGTTCCTCTCACCCTCTTGACGTTGTTCATGTTAATGTCAAGGGTCCTCATTCGCATGACTTTCTTAGGGGTGTCGGGCATTACATTCTGTGTCAAGCTGATGATTTCTCCTGATTTCGCTGGGTCTTTGCTCTTCGTCAAAAGAGTGACGTTCCTGCAGTCATTCAGTCCTATCTCCGACAAGTCGAACATTCTTGTCAGCGGCCCCTACATGTCTTCCGTAGTGACCACGGCGCTGAGTTCCTTGGTCCCACTGCACGGTTCCTCGAGTCTCAAGGGGCGTGTTTACAGATCTTGCCTCCCTACACGCCTCAGCAAAACAGAGTCTCTAAACGTTGGAACCAGACTCTTGCCGATGGCATTCGTACCCTTCTGTTTGCGTTCGCGATACCCACTCTTTTTGCCTTTGAGGCCATGAATTAAATTACCTAGGTCTGGAATCGTGTTCCGCACGGGCCCCTCCCTTGCATGGTCACTCCTTTTGAGTGTTGCTACGGCTCTCGTGCTGACCTCCGTCTTGCTTGTGTCTGGGGTAGTATTGCGTCCGTCTGGCTACCTCAGGACCTAGGCGACGAGAAACTCTCTGAACGTGGGTGTATCTGTCCTTTGTTGGGTGTGTCCGTCCAGTCGAAGGCCTATCTCTTCTGGGATCCGAAGCGCCAGTACGTCATTGAGTCCCGCGATGCCCTCTTATTCGAGTTTGTGTTTCTGCGTGACGTTAGTCATCCCTCGTCCGCTGCCTCCCTACATTCGCTCTCACGGTTGCGGGGGGGAAGTCGGGCCTGCAGTCCTCGTTATCTCTATAATCCATGCTACTATCCCTTCTTGGCAGCCTACACCCTCGGAGCAGCCTTTGTTGTCTGAAACTGTAAATCCTTCTCCTTCTTCGTCCGTATCGTCCAGCTCACTCGGAGCTCCAGCATCTCCTGTTGTGTCCACACCAGCCTTGTGTGAGTCCATGTCTCTTGCACACTCCTTAGCGACTCCGTCCATTCCGCTTACCCCTGTTGTGCCTAGTCACTCACCCCCTGCCTCAACTTCGCCTGGTGATCCTCTCCGTCATGCTCCCGTCAAACCCTTTGTTCATGGCAGGCTTCTCCAAGCGCTCCATACTCGCTCCTCCAGTGACGTGGCTCCGCCCGTCCGTCCGTCCGTCCTGTCTAGTCTCGCCCAAAGGAGCCTCTGAGGTTGCCGACCGGCATGGACGCCTTGGGCCTGGCCACGGGGGTTGTCCATCCCAGCACTGCCTTTGGGCAGGCACTGCTAATGTCAGAGCACGAGCGCGCTCTGGAAGCTGCTATCCGTGATAGCGTTGCCAAATTTCACGTGACAGTTCCTAGTGCACCGTCGTCGCCTGACCCGAACTCTATACGATAGGCACGCGCTACCCCCGACTCCCAGTAGTGGGAGGCGGCCATTCGGGATGAGCTTAGACCTCTTGACGACCATGCCATATATGGATTAATCAATCACCTCCCTGGCTGCAAGGCCAACGATGCACGATGGGTATATAGGTACAAGTACAAGCCCAATGGCGAGCTTGACAAGTACAAGGCACGTCTCACCGCCAATTGGTTTTCTTAAATCCTTGGCATTGACTTCGACAAGATTTTTGCCCCCATCGGACGCTAGACCACAGCTCGAGCCCTCATGTCTTGTAGCTCACCATGACTGGGAGCTCGAGCACATGGATGTAAACAACACCTTTCTACATGGTCAGCTGGATGAGGAGATTTACATGGTGCAACCACCAGGGTTTTCAGATGGCATCAACAGGGTGTGGAGACTGCGTTAGACCCTCTATGGCTTGAAGCAGTCACCACGTTGTTGGGACCAGGTGATCACCTCTATCCCAGAGGAGGGAGGATACCATCGTAGCACAGTGGATTCTTCACACCTTGTCACTCGCCTGTTTGTGCCGTTTGTTGTTGTCCTTGTCTATGTGAACGATCTACTTATTACATCACCAAGTCGAAAGGCAGTGTCGGCTGTGAAGTCCTTGCTGCAGTCCACATACAAGATGAAAGGCTTGGTCCCACCTCGAGTTTACCTTGGCATGGAGCTTGAGCGTGATCGTGCTCACCATGTTCGTCACGTCCACCAGGCTGCATATGTCAGGAGCTTGGGGGAGCGCTTTGCCTTGCTGCTTGAGTCTGTGCCCTCTGCATCCACACCGATGACGTCCGCCGAGCAGAGGTTGTTGAAAACACTAGATTTGTCCAAGCTTGGGGAGCCAATGGATGTGACTGACTACCTATGAGTCATAGGGTCTTTGATGTATCTGGCCACTACCACACAAGCAGACGTCCCTTTTGCTGTGAACTTCCTTGCTCTGTTCTCATGGTGTCCACGAGTGCAGCACATGGAGGCCCTGATGCGTGCTGTCAGATATGCGCTCTCCACTGCACGACAGTGACTGGGCACATGTTACGGATGCACGCAGCCACACTGGCTATACCTTTCTCATCGGTGGAACAACGGTCTCTTTGGAAAAGTGGCAAGCAGGGTTGTGCCGCACGCAGCTCCAGTGAGGCAGAGTATGTCCCCCTTGGTGTGGGAACGTGTGAGAGTGTTCAATTGTGTCGTTTGCTCCAGTAACTGCTTGTGCCAATTTGCTGCATCACCTCGCGCTATGGAAATCAAAGCACAAAAGCTATTGCTGAGCACAATGATATGCACCACACTTGCACGAAGCACATCGTGGAAATTCACTTTGTACATGAATGTGTGGTTGTAGGCAATGTTTAGATTGTGTGGGTCGACACCCGCCAGCAACGAGCAAACTTCCTCACAAGGGCACTGAGCAGTAATGTCTTCAAGGCACACGCTGTTGGGTTGTTGTGCCCTTATGATGCTCTTGGTTGATCAGTCGTGCCAGTGCTTGTGTATCGTCTTGTGTTGTGTCACTTCTTGTGACGTCCGTACTGTGCAAGTGAGTGTCTTTCATGTACGTCGGGTGTGGGTCATAGGGGAGTGTTGGATTTGTGTTAATATCACATGGTGACCTCTGGCCTCGTTGTGCTCACATCACTGATGCAGGTGACTGACTAGAGAGAGAGAGAGAGAGAGAGAGAGAGAGAGTGGGAGAGTGNCGAGTGCCTCTTGGCTAGTGATCTGCTTGATGGTTCGGATATGTTGTGTGGGCAAGTAGGGTCGAATCCACGAGCTTCGAGGGTGGCGAGCGAGATCGAGCTCGTTGCTAGCTCGCTCCCTCCCTCCTACTCGTAACACCTTTGTGTTGTGTTACTCGTCACTCAATCCACTTGTGTCGAACGCCGAGAACACCAATCTATAGTGCATTGACTGTCCTTGCGTGCGACTTGTCATGCTCCTACTTCAGTCAACTTGCTAGCCTAGATTGCTCACATCTGTCAGCTTTGTTTTTGGTACGTCATGCTAAATGACTCTCTCAAAACTCATAGTACTAGTTTCACTGTCCTTTCTGTGCAATCTTCCAATCCGACGACCTCATCCAGATTTTTGTGTATGAGTATACTGTGCACCATTTGCACAACCACATTTTATAGTGGACTGTGGTGCATGATTGCAATTGCCAAGGATGACAATAACATCACTTTGGCATGAAGCATGCGCGATGTCTGTTCTCCAATAAACGCCATTTTCTTTTATGAACATCTTTTTCTCATGCCAAGGTTGTTTCTACTTGAATCAAACAGCAACATGCTGAACTCCTAGTCAAGGGCCTATGTAATGGGCAACTTAAGGTGGTTGTGTGTACTCTTACATTACTTCCACCACATACAACATAGCTCATGCGCACTCAATCCTACATCCACATACCCTTCTACTGCTATATGTCATGCTTCATGTCATGTTTAGCCCTCTTCTCATACACGTTGACATTTTCTGGTAAAAAGTGCTTGTGCTAGCTTAAGCTTGTGCAAGTCAAAAAGTAGACATCACACCAAAACGTTCTTAGCATGAACGATTTCTCAACATAAGAAGCTTATTGATGGTCTTGATCAAGTGACCCTATGAAACCAAACCTTAGCTTTTGGAGGCAATGACTCTGAATCCACACACCAGCCACTCAAGTAGATGTGGAAAAGTGATACAATGAGAGGCAATCAAGGACTTCATGGAATATTGTGCCTCTCCGTTGCGCTCCCTCCTCCCTCCCCCTCCCCCCCCC
>SZWC01003970.1:78238-93577 GCA_023375785.1 Penium margaritaceum | reverse complement strand
GGAGGAGGAGGCTGATCTAGCTGCAGCTGGGGCCGCGGTTCTCGTGGCTGTCGCGTGCATTACGACAGGTGGCAGAGACGCGTTGCGAGTGGTCCACGTGTCGAACAGTGGTAGTCGCTCACCCACGCGCCCCCGCAGCAGCCGCCTGCAGCTCTTAGCAGCCATGGCACGATAAGGAGTTCTTTGTCCTGTTCAGAAATCCACAGATTTTTTCGTCGATAAAAATCAACCTGTTTCAAAGGTCATCAGAAACGCCGCAGCAGCCGCCTCCGGCTCCCGATGGCCGTTGCATGATTCACCTTCCGCACGCAGCGCCGGTTCTGCCGCAAAGGTTCCCTGCAGCTTCCATCGGCCATGGATCTTATGGTGATGCGCTGGCACGCCAAGGACACGCCTTCGCCGGCCTAAGCGTTTCTCACAACGCTTGGGAACGGGGGCAAAAGTCGTAATGTTCCAATTTTTGTCGGGCATAATCACCCTTCTACCAATTACGCGAGGGGGTCACTGACGCCACTCCCCCTATTTGTTGCGCCAATCTGAACGTAGGTGGTTCAGAGGGATTGTCATGCCAAACGGAGCATGGATGGTGAACATGTAAAACTTGCAAGGCAGGACACGGTTGAGAATTTGGAACACTTGAGCAAATCATAATTAGCGCTAAGTGTACTTCAATGACAAACATGAAAATGATCGAACACATTCATACAAGTGTCAAGTTCCAAATGAGGTAAGGTCAGGATCTTCGAGTTGATTGACGAGCGGCACGTGTGGAGTCGCACCGTGAGTGGTCAGATCAAGAAGCTATCCCGAGAAATCGGGGGGCTTCGAAGATTGACGGCGAAGATGCAAGATGCATCTATATGAATCTCCATATTTCTCAATGTGTTGAGAAGTCGACTGAAAGGTCATGGAGCTTTTGGCGTCAATTCTCGGGAGTGGTCAAAGTTGTCACAAACTGCGTGAAGGGTCACCGGGGGGCGAGAGAAGTTGGCTGAATCACCCTCGACCGATGGAGTAAAAATTGGGTTCTCGCTGTGCAGTGGGCTATTTGTGTAATGACAAAAATGCCCACTTGGTAAGACAAGGGACTCATGGACATTTGGCACTTTCCCCCATTGAGCCGCGACGTCGAGGCGCGCATACAGATGTGGCCTGGTAACAGCGGTAGTATCCTTCTATTAGGTGATCGACGACGCGGAGGTTGTCGTGGGGTTCCCAACTATTGTGCGCGGCGTTATAGGTGTGCCACTTGACAAGATATTCTATTATTTTGCCACGTCGACGATGGCCAAGGATGTCCTTGATGACATACTCTGTGTTGTCGTCCTCTTGTGTGCGTGGAGGAGGCACATCCCTACCGGGGATGTTCTCTCTAGGGTCTCGGAAGTCCTTGAGTCTGTTAACATAGAACACTGGGTGGAATTGCAGAGTATCGAGGAGTTTGTGTCACGGAACCATGGGGGTTTGCATGCGTTTGATCTCAAACGTGCCCAAACATTGGGGTTTGAGCTTCAAACAGTCGGCTCCGCGGATTTTGATGTTTGTCAAACTGACGAGAAGCTTGTCGTCCACGGCGAACACATCGTTGTTTCGTTGTCGGTCCCTGTTGGTTGTGGTTTTGATACACGCAAGTGACCTCTTGACTTTACACGCACACACACATCATCACTGTAGGTGACTAACCAGGACTAAAGCTCTCCGGTGCAAAGCTGTGACACAACATGGGGCGCACAGTTGTGACTACATCACCTATTTGTCAAGTGGTGACCACTGTATCAACGATAGCATTGTGGAGGGCTTGATTTTAGTGATGCATCATAATGTAACATTCTAGACTGGGACACACACTTGGAGGAGTGCATGCACCACATACACTCGTGATAGATGTAATTGGATTCTTGCACATTTGCATGCTTCTAGCGTAGTGAACCGGGTTGCCGCAAGCTGACCATGAGGCATACGCAGACCACATTGTTGATTTGGTCATCAACCGCCTCCAGCCTGCATTACTCTGCACACCCTCTACATCCACTACTACTGGCGTTGCTGCTGCCTTCTCCACCTCACTCGCTTCCGCATCTATCACCGCTGGCTCATCCTTCTCTGATCCTATCGTATTTGTAGTCACCGCTAGGGCAGCTGCATCCAAAGCACTTGCAACATCAGCGCAGCGCAAACCTGACGTTGACTCTAACCCACCTCACATTACTTCTCACCTCACCTTCTACTCTTAGGAAATCCGCTTCAGTGCTTAGGCGCAAGGGGAGCAACTCTAGGAATACTATCATGATCCCCATCCCTCTGCTGATTCTCCTTTTGTTCCTGTTGAGTTTGAGTCTGTTCACGCTTTGTGTGCCCTCATTTGTGGCGGACCCGACGGTCTCACTGACGAGATCGGGTCCTACGATGCTAACGCTGCACATCGCACTCTTGCTAACCCGATTGGCGCTTATGTATTAATCAAACGGCGGACAAAGGTTACTGGACATGCCGTCCAGAGTGTCCTCAATGTTCAGGTCAACACACTCTCCATGCGTGTTGATCAGACTGCCGATGCCTACTGGGCTCGTAGTCTGCGTCTGCTGCGTGACCTTGACAAGGCCCCACCTAGACAGCTCCATGCTGTCCTTTCTATCGTCAATGGTCTGATCTCGAAACTCAGCGACATCTTCCGCGAGGTGAAGGCCATTGAGCTTGAATGCCTAGCCGCCATACCTGTCTGTGCAGATGCACCACCCGACATCGGTGTCCTGTGGGAGTTCACCTCCCAGCGTCTAACAGACTAGTGGAGTTTGCTACAAAACAAACGCATCTATCGTGCAGTCATTGCAACAACCACCACTGCAATCCCTCCTTCTCCCTCCTCCGCTCCTGCCTCATCTTCCACCACCACCTCACCCACGACAGCCATCTACCTTACCTCTCAATGGGGTGGTGGGCATGGGGGTTGTGGTAAGGGCAAAGACTAAGGGGGTGTCACTGGTGGCAGTGGAAAAGGAGGGCGCGGTAAGGGGCACAATGATGATAGCGCCTCCTCTGCTTCTTCCTCTTCCAACACTGTTACGTGCTGCAACTGTGGCACTGTAGGCAATGCATCTCCGAAGTGCCCATCTCCTCTTGATGATGCTCTCCTTGCATCCGCCATGCGTGTGCGCTAGGCATGCTCATCTAGGATAGGTGGCGGTTCCCTTTCTACCTCCGCCCCTTCTGCCCACTCGAGACGTCCATCCTCCGCCCCCACTACTGCTACTGCCTAGAGCACCGCCATGGCTTCTCCATATCCGTCCCCTCTTTGTGGCTGGCCTCCAGGGTTTGGCGGCCCCGTCTACTTCGGGCCCCCTTCCGGTTCCTATTCTCCTTCACCATGGACGTCCTCCACCTACACCTCTTGACTCCCTGCCTATGGCATCGTCATCACCCCTCGCCCCTCTGACGACGAGCGCAAGCTAGACTGAGTACCCTCTCATGACATCCACCAAAGACACCTTCGTGATCAGGGAGGTGAGAGTGTACGTTCAGTTGAGGGGACAGTTTTGTCTGATGTCACTACGTCACTTTGTGCTTCGTTTTCTGGTCACGTGCAGGGTTGTTCACCAGTTGATGTCCCGTGGATTGAACAGTGGCAATCATACAATTTGCCTTGTTGCCTTGCTGCTTATGGTCAGCAACTCCCTCATCGCTTTGTCATTGCCGTCACGAGTCATGACTCTCTGTCCGCGTGTCGAGTGGTTTCTGGATCCTTCATTCTGGAGCCACCCATCACATGACCTTCTCTCATTCCTCGTTCATTTCTCCGGGGCTTGTCGGCTCTATCCGCTTTGATCGCACTGGCTCTGGTTAGCTCTTACGAGTCTAGGGTGTTGGGGTTATCCATTATGTTGGCCTTGGGGGTGAAATCTTCCTTCCCGATGTGTTATACATACGTGATCTTGAGCTTAGTCTGCTCTCACAACTCCCGATGACTGGAGCATGGACTTCTCTTCCAGGAGCGGCAATGCCTCAATGTTGCATCGCACCACTCGCCGTGTCCTGCTGCATGGCACAAGTTGTGACCGCTTGTAGTGTGTACCCTCATTTGCTCCTCATCCATCCTCTATTGCCCTTATTCATGTTGCGCGCTCCCTCTCTCCCGCACACGCACAACTCCTCCATTGACGTCTCTACCACATCCATAATACTGTTGTTGACGGTCTTCTGCGCGACACGCCTGCTCATGGTCTTCACACCGACACTTTCCCTCCACCTTGCCCCAATGACTGTCTTGACTGCGCTCAGGGAAAAATACACCAGTCTCTATGTTCCACACAAGAGTCCCGCACATCCTATCCCCTCAACCGCTTACATGCTGACGACATGGACCCTCTTCCCCGTGATCCTCTTGGGAGGGTTGGTCGCTATGTCCTCTGCCACACAGATGAATTTTCCCGCATGCGGTGTGTCTTTGCCCTTCGCCAAAAGAGTGACGTTTGTCCCAATCTTGAGTCATGGTTGCCACAAGCCGAATTAGCTTGTGGTCGCCACTTGAAAGTCTTTCGCTGTGACTGTGGTAGGAAGTTCATGGGCCCTACAGCATGCTTCTTGACATCTCACGGGGTGTGTATGGAACCATCTGCTCCTTACACACCACAAAAAAACGGTGTCTTTGAACGCTATAACCGTACACTTGTTGACGGTGTCAGTAATCCTCTGAGTGATTCCTCTCTTTTCCTTATCTTTTCCTTTGAAGCCATGTCTTACATAACCTCGGCCTGGAACCGTGTTCTCCATGGTCTACTTCCTCGTCATGTCACCCCATTTGAACGCTGGTATGGCCGTCGTGCCGACCTCCGTCTCTCACGCATCTGGGCTAATGTTGTCGCCATGTGGTTGTCTGAGGACTTTTGCAACGGCAAACTTAGCCCTCGCACCCGCCTTTGCACCTTCCTCTGTGTGTCGGCTATGTCCAAGGCGTGGCACTTATGGGACTCTGACCGCTCTTGCGTCATTGAGTCTCGCAACGCCCTAATCTTCGAAGATGTCTTTCCTCGTGACCTGTCTTATGTCCCTCCTCCCTCCTCTCTCTCTCTTCACTACATCGGCTTGCGGGGGTACGTCTNCCCTTTGAACGCTGGTATGGCCGTCGTGCCGACCTCCGTCTCTCACGCGTCTGGGGTTGTGTTGTCGCCATCTGGTTGTCTGAGGACTTTTGCAACGGCAAACTTAGCCCTCGCACCCGCCTTTGCACCTTCCTCTGTGTGTCGGCTATGTCCAAGGCGTGGCACTTATGGGACTCTGACCGCTCTTGCGTCATTGAGTCTCGCAACGCCCTAATCTTCGAAGATGTCTTTCCTCGTGACCTGTCTTATGTCCCTCCTCCCTCCTCTCTCTCTTCACTACATCGGCTTGCGGGGGTACGTCTATTCGAGCCTCCGATATCCAACCATTATCTTCCCGTGCTCGCACGGCGTCCCCTGCCGTTCCACCTGACACAAAGAGTGGGGACAAGGACTCTTCCTCCTCGGAGTCCTCGTCCCCCCATACATCCTCTAAGTCAGACACTTCCAAGACTCCCTCGGATACCTCTCGACCATCTTCTGACAGTTCCTCTCAGCCTGCGCCCGACTACCTTCTGGCAGTCCTTGGCTCACAGATTTGACACCCACTCACCCACAGTTCCCCGTGCACTCCACTCCCAGCTCAGCCCTTGAGTCTGCACGACAAGGTGCCAACACCACTGAGGTGGCAGACACCACTGGAGGTGAACCTCCTCAGGTTTGCCCTCCTGATCTTGAGCCCTACACACTTGGGGGAAGACTGTGTGCTCTTCCACGGACCTCACAATCTTCTCAGCGACGCTTGCACTTGTCTGTGGTGCCGGCTGATACTTCTTCTAGTTGCCCCTTACAGGTCTCACAGCCCCTAAAGCAAGTCACGCGCTCAAGGGCATCGTGCTCCGGTGCTAGCCCTCCACTTTGTCCCATTAGCCTTGATGCACTAGGCCTTTTCGTGAGTGTTGTTCACCTCAACTCAGCAGTCGGCTACGCTCTTCTAGCCCATGACTTCCACAGTGCTCTTCAGTCTTCCGTCGCTGGTTATGTTGCCTCATGCTTCGCAGCCTCCGACCTTCATACACATCCCCTTGAGCCTACCACAGTGCGACAAGCTCGTGAGGCTATTGATGTTGACCTCTGGGAGAAGGCCATGCAGGAGGAATGGAATACCCTCGACAAACATGGCGTCTTTTAGCTCGTGGACCACCCTACAGGCCGCATGGAAGTCTCTAATCAATGGGTGCTTCAGTGGAAGCTGAAGCATGATGGGAGAGTTGACCGGTACAAGGCTCGCCTTACAGCTAAGGGCTTCTCCCATATCCTTGGGATCGACTTTGATGAGACCTTCACACCGGTCGGACGGTATGCTACTGCCCGAGCACAATTGAGCATTGTCGCCCAGCACGTCTGGGAGCTGGAACACATGGACGTCAACAACGCCTTTCTACATGGAAGGCTTGACGAGGAAATCTACATGGTCTAGCCACCAGGGTTCAACAATGGCACTAACAAGGTCAGGCAACTGCGCAAGGCCCTTTATGGGCTCAAGCAGTTAATGTGTTGTTGGAACATAGAGACCTCCTCAACTCTCGAGTGGGACAGGTACAGACGCAACACAGTTGATCCAACACTCTTCTTGAGTGCCCCCTAAGAGCCATTTGTGGCCGTCCTCGTCTATGTTGATGACCTGCTCATTGCCTTGCCTAGTCCTGCAGCAATCCAGCCAGTCAAGGACCTCCTGTAGTCCACATTTAAGATGAAGGATCTGGGTCCTGCACATGTGTTTGTTGGGATGGAGCTTGAGCGTGACCATCAGCAACGCACTTTACACATACACCAGGCTGCATACATTCGCACACTGGGTGAGCGCTTTGTCTCCCTGCTTGGAGATGTTCCCACAGTGTCCACACTGATGACTCTAGTAGGACAGCGTCTGTTAGAGTGTGGTCGACTCCCTCACATACCTTGCAACCACCAGTCAGGAAGGCGTGGTCTTTTCGGTCAACTTCTTGGCCCAATTCTCCCAACAGCATCGCCAAAAACACCTTGAGGCAGCACTACGTGTTGTTCATTATGCACTATCTACTACACGTGTGCTACTGTGCTACCGAGCTCAGCCCTCTGTGGTGGTACCCAGGTACACAGACAGTGACTGGGCGCATGAAACTCATGCTCACAGCGGCACTGGTTACATCTTTCTTGTCAGTAGCACTGCTATCTCCTAGAAGAGCGGTTAACAGGGTTGTGTTTCCCGGAGCTCCAGTGAGGTAGAGTACGTGGCACTTGGCATAGGTACGTGTGAGAGTGTTTGGTTGTCCCGCCTACTACAACAGTTGCGTGTCCCCATCCGTTGTATCGCTTTACGCTATGAAAACCAAAGTGCAAAAGCAATTACCGAGCATGATGGCATGCATCTTTCTCGCACAAAGCACATCAACTTTGAGCATCACTTTGTACGTAATCGTATTGATGCTGCAGAAGTTCAGGTTGTCTGGGTCAACACGCGTCAGCACCGTGCAGACTTTCTTACCAAAGCTCTGAGCAATGGCATGTTCAAAGCAGCTATGCATGCTGTTGGCTTGCTGTGCTCTTGTGATGGTCCTGTTTGACTTGAGTCTTGTGTATGTCGTTGTCTTGTGACATGCTCCTTGTCTTGTGTGCATGTGGACTATTTGTTTGTGAGTTATGGGGGAGTGTTGGTTGTTACTGTGACACACGGAAGTAACCTTCTGACTCTACACGCACACACACATCATCACTACATGTGACTAACCTGGACTAAAGCTCTCCAGTGCAAAGCTATGACACAACATGGGGCGTACAGTTGTGGCTACATCACCAACTTGTTAAGCGGTTACAAATGCACCAACGCTATCATTATGGAGGGCTTGATTTTAGTGATGCATCATACTGTAACATTCTAGATTGGGGCACACACTTGGAGGAGTGCATGCACCACATACACTCACATTTGCATGCTTCTAGCGTAGTGAACCAGGTTGCTGATCTCACAAGACCACACAGCCGGTTTATGCCGGCGAGTGAGAAACCAGCTGGAACTCGTTCGTTCCAGGTCTGGGTTTGATCTGTGGGTGGCTTCTGGACCCCATGTCGAGAGACTCGCGTGGGTGGCCCGGTCAACCGGTGCTCATCACTTCGCTCACTCATCGCTCATGACTCACTTGTCTTTCTATCCTTCTACTCAATGTGAGCTTGTCCGGGTCCATGGCGTTGTTCTCTCCGCCTGCTTGTTTTCTTGCTTGCCTAGTCTGGCAATTACAGCTACCTACAGTCCCTGCTTGTTTCATTGTTGCTTGTGTCTTCACGAGTGTTTGCCGTGTTTCATCCCATATGGTGGAGAAATCGTGGCATTGCACGCCAACCTTGGGAATGTTGCTCTGGCTGTGTAGTCCGGCTGGTGTGGCTGGAAGTTTGTCATACACCACTTTGAACGGATTTGTACCCGTTGCAGTGGAGATTGCGGAATTGTAAGCGATTTCTGTGCACAATCCGTTCTATGAGGTTAGCATAATATTCAGAGAAGTTGTTAGAGCGTCTGATTGGTCCGCTCGGTTTGGCCGTCAGTTTGAGGGTGGAAGGCCATTGAAAACTAGATCCGACTGTGATAGCGAGTCATCAATTTATACCAAAAACGGTTGGTGAGTCGACTGTCCCTGTCGCTTGTGATGATTTTTGGTACACCGTGTGGCCGTACGATGTTGTTTAGAAAGAGCTGCGCTGTTCCTTCGGCGGTGACGGTGGTCGTCATTAGAAGAAAATGGGACATTTTGGAAAACCTGTCGACAACCACAAGGATTGGGTCACATTCTTTGGGTGTGATCGGTAATCCAGTGACAAAATCCATGGAGATATTGGTCCACGGTTCCGTAGGAATAGGTAGCGGCTACCGAAGTCCTGGTGGCCTTATGCGACGGGATTTTCGTTGCTGACACGTGTCGCAAGATTTGCAGAAGTCGGCCACATCAGTTTGCATCTTGTCCCACTAGTAATGCTTTGCCGGCTTCTTTGACGTCTTGTCTTCTCCAAAATGTCCACTTGGACCGGTGTCGTGGCAGTCTTCAAGTAGCATGCAGCGAAATCATTGCTCGGGGGAACGACCACCTGCCGAGTGAGTCGTCACCACCAATAGGGTGCGTCATACCAAGATTTTTCCTTGTCATATCCACCATGTTGGTCATAGCCTCGTGTGAACAACTACTCGAGGTATGGATCTTGTTGCAGCTGTAGTGTCGCTACCTCAGCCATCATATCTGGTTGGCGGCTAAGTGCGTTAGCAAGGTTGGTTTTGCCAGGCCGGTACTCGATATTGTAGTCAAACCCAGATTCAAGGAATTCCATCCATCGGGTTTGATGTCGAGTGAGGCTGGACTGCATCTTCAAGTATTAAACCACATGGTGGTCAGTGCGTACGATGCATCGGTGGC
This sequence comes from Penium margaritaceum, assembly GCA_023375785.1. Taxonomy (NCBI): domain Eukaryota; kingdom Viridiplantae; phylum Streptophyta; class Zygnematophyceae; order Desmidiales; family Peniaceae; genus Penium; species Penium margaritaceum. The sequence goes on along the minus strand of SZWC01003970.1, from coordinate 84,102 downwards.
ATTCAAGATAGCACCACCATGTCCTAAATGTGTGTAAGACCGCCAGCATCTCCTTTTCATGGATGGCATAGTTGAGTTCTGGTCCACACAATTTTTGTGACATGTATGCAAAAGGTTGCTCTCCGTTGCTATAATCTTGTAGGAGAACTGTGCCGATGGCTCGATCCAAGGCATCCGTAGCCATGATGTAGTCGACCATTGGATCAACATATCATAGGGATGAACGCCAGGGTCAGAGCGAATCACAAAGCAGTGAATGCTTCTTGTTTGTTGTCTCCCCACTACCACTCCTTTTCTTTTCGAATGAGATCAGAGAGAGGTGCTGACACTCCGGCGTAATTCCATACAAAGCACCAAGAGTATTTGAAGATGCCGAGAAAACTTGAACGTCTCCGACATTGGTTAGTGTCGGTCAATTAGCGGCTGCTGCCACTTTTTTTTTTATCCATGGTGATTCGTCCGCCGTTGATGAGGTGACCCAAAACGTGGAACGAGTGGCCACCAAGGTCCCGCTTCGAGAAATTTTCCAAAAAGGACTTTTTGGAGGTGTCCATTACGCTCCTCTAGGGTGCAACTGTACACCAAAATGTCGTCGAAGTATACTCAACAAAATCATCAAGGTATGGGAAGAAAATGTTGTTCATGTCCACCATGAATGTTGCTGGGGCATTCGTTAGTCCAAACGGCATAACTGTGAACTCAAAATGCCCGTAGCGTGTTTGAAACACCGTCTTCTCAATGTCAGTGTCTGCCACACGGATCTAATAATAGCCGTTGTGTAGATCAACTTTGCTGAAACTTTGAGCCCTTTAGAGTTGGTCGAAGAGTTCATATGCTTAGGGAAGAGGGCCATGCACATCCACATTTTGCCATTTTTCTTTTTAACAAATAGTACCGGTGCGGCATATGGTGACATGGATGGGTGGATGAACCTTTGACCGAGCATCTCACCATTTTGGATGCCAAAAATGGTGATCGCTCATCAGATGACTTGTTTGAGGCCATTGATGTCATGAAAGCAGAGCTCCCCCGGGACGATGTATACACAAGTGATGAGCGCGCGGAATCTCCGCCGCGGAATCTTCGCGTGTATTCCGCCACGCTGGAGTACTTATGGCAGCGTTGGAGCTTGTACCAAGCAGCAAACTTCTTGCTTAGCCATCCAACATGTGCAAGCATTGCGTGTAAGAATTTTTTCAAATCGGTTGGTGGCATTAGTGCGTAAGGCTGCACACGGATCCTAAGATCCGTGGGAAATACCCAAAAATCCGGATCCAGATCCAAATCCACGGATCCGGATCCAGGATCTTGGATCCAGTGTATATCCCTGGATCTGGATTTGGATCCTTTGATGGGGGGGGAGGGAGCTGAGAAAACTTTGCAAGAGATCCGGGTCATGTCTTTCGAGTAGCATGTGTGTCGCGTGTTTGAATTCAAATGGTCAAGATGTGCGCCCCGGTTTTGAGCGAGACAGAGTTGAGCCGCCACGTCAAATGAACCGCTGGAGTCCGTCGTACGATGAATGGCTATCTTGTCCTTTGGTTAGGAAATACTGTTTTCATGGTGCCGGGCCTCAGGTTTGTAGATGTCGGGTGCTGAGCCACTATTGTGTAGTAGAAAGGCACCAATTGGAGTCATTCTTGTTGCAAGACATCTAGCTAGTAACCGAAAGATGCTTACATACTATATGCTCTCGCGAAGTCTATTTGACGTTTGAACGATCAAACAAGTGTTCATTCGTTTAAATTTCAAATGCATGAACGGACAGGTACATCTTAGTTGTGCTACACGGGTGTGGCAAAAGTGTGTGCCACATCAGCATTCAACTCTGTGCAATGTTTGGTGGCCATTGACTGTAGCGCGGAAAGAGGGCTCCTACATGCACACAAAAAAGTGCGAGGTCACCAGAGTTGATGCTAACCCCTCCTTTTCTTTAATCTATACATTGAGATTCACTAATCAGTTCTCCAAGACAAGGATTTTTGGATCCANTTTAAATTTCAAATGCATGAACGGACAGGTACATCTTAGTTGTGCTACACGGGTGTGGCAAAAGTGTGTGCCACATCAGCATTCAACTCTGTGCAATGTTTGGTGGCCATTGACTGTAGCGCGGAAAGAGGGCTCCTACATGCACACAAAAAAGTGCGAGGTCACCAGAGTTGATGCTAACCCCTCCTTTTCTTTAATCTATACATTGAGATTCACTAATTAGTTCTCCAAGACAAGGATTTTTGGATCCAGGAGTAGGATCCACGGATCCGGATCCAGGATCCAGAACCCCGGATCCAGATCCAGGTGAAGGATCTGTCCCACAGATCCGGATCCTCCCCAAGCTCCACAGATAGGATTCGTGTAACGCACTAATAGTGCGTCTTGCCATTGTGGGTTGATGTGCTCCAAGGGTAAAATGCATGTGGTTGGCAATATGAGACGGGTGCCGTCGGCAGTCGATGAGGCCCCGCCGATCTCCAGCTGTCGTTGGATGGCTTTCAAGTCAAACCACAAAATAAGTGTCGTGCCACGCAAAAGCGCGATAGCGAGGTCAATCTACTTCTTGTTGTCATTGACTGAAGTAGTGGTGGGGTCAAGTACACCTCCAGACTCATCAGCCACATCCCAACCGTCGGTCCTTTGGAATTTGGAGGGTCGAACAGTTTGGGAGGAGCCAGACGAATCTTGAGTTTGCTCGAGATTTGGGTATATCTCTCAATGAGCACTACCTCTCTTGCACTTACTTTGCAAAGAGCCTCCATCGCAATGTTGAGTTGTTGGAACAGATGGCTGTCGATCCCCTTGAGCACGAAGATACGGTTTGCCAGTTCCTCGTTGATCCGCGCATGTCATCCGGTGCCTCCTGTCGATCCTGTTGCAGACATTCAGGGGACGGTTGCTTTACCGCCATCGGATCCGTGACCGAGTTGGTCATCAGAGCCATCATGGTTGATCCAGCTGCCACATAGCTTGACACGCTAGCGTTCGCTGCCGCTTCAGAGTTCACGTGCATAGGCAAGTTTTTCTCCTCCATCATCAAATTCATTTCCAAAGACTCGCTGCTGGTCATCGGATGCGCTCGCTCACTTCACAATTGTAGTCACAAAGTCTGGAAAGTTTTGACGTACGACATGCGCTAACGGCTTGTGCAAGGTAGTCCTCCGGATGGGTAAAGTAGTCAGATACCTCTCCAGTACAGCTCAGCACTGATATCAAGTGTTATGCCAAACAGAATGTAGATGGTGAACATGTAAAAGCTACAAGGCAAAACATGGTTGAGAATCTGGGATACTTATGCATTTTATAATTAATGGTGAATGTATTTGATAACAGGTGTCCAAATGTTCAAACACATATGTACAAGTGTCAAGTTACAAATAATGTATGATCAGGGTCATTGAGTCGGTTGGCGAGTTGCGCCTGTGGAGTCACTCCATGAGTGGTCGGATTGAGAAGCTCTACTAAGGAATCAGGGGGCTTTGAAGTTCTGCAGAAGATATGTGAGATGCATCTTTATCAATCTTGATGTTTCTCGATGAATCCATAAGTTGATCGAAAGGTCGTGGCACTTCAGTCATCGATTCTCGAAAGTGGTTGAACTTGTTAGAAAGTTTAAGGATTGCCGGGAGAAAGGGCTATTAGCCGGATGACCCTCGATCGGTGGAGTGACAATTGGGTCCTTGCTTTGTAGCTGTCTATTTTTTGTAATGACAGAAATGCCCACTCGGAAAGATTAGGGACTCGTGTACATCTGGTACGTAACAGGGATGATGTGTCGGACAAAAGACGGTTATGGTATATGGGACAAACAAATTATTTGTGTTAGAAGTAGGTGTAATTTGACGACAAGTGTTGAGTGAGTTGAGCACATACATGCAATGCCAAGAATGAAAATGAGAATGAGGCATAAGCCGGGTCATCGTCGTCCGAGCTGAGCGACGTGTGCAACGTTGCGTCGTGAGTTGTGGATTGAAGAAGACCTGCCAATAAGCAAGGGGGCTTTGAGAATATCATGATGCTTCTTCGTAAAAGTCAAGCGTCATCGAGAAGTCGACCAAACAATATCAGAACTTTGATATGGTTCGCGATGCTTCTGGTGACCGTTTTGGAAAGCGGTAGAAGTTGTCGGAAACTTCTTGAACGTGGCACCAGAGGTCGAGGCAGTTGGCCAAGATGCCCCCGGCCGAACGGCCAAAAAATCTTTGTCTCCGCACGGTGGGCCATGAATGTAAGAAAGTAAATACCCACTTGTGAGTTTTAGGGAATGGTGTATGTCAGGGACGTAACACTTCCCTCCCTTTTAGCCGCGACTTTTTCTAGCGTGTAAGCCGTTTCACAGGGTGACTGTAAAAGTAGTCGTCAATCAAATGATTTACATCTCAAAGGTTGTCGTATGGCTCCCAGTTGTTGTGCGCAGTGTCGTAGCCATGGCAATTGACCAGATGTTCCACTGTAGCGGGAGGGCCAGTTCGGCCCTCCCACCTCGCGATAGCGAGAGGGTGGCTGCAGGCCACCCCTCTTTATCGCAAGGGTTGGCCGGTGGCCAGCCACCCGCTGGCTACCGGCCGGCCGGCGGCCAACCGGCTGGGTGGCCGGCGGCCGGTCAAGTGACCGGCCGGCCACCCGCCGGCGAGCCATCGGCCGCCGATCGAGCTGGTGGCTCGATCAGCGGCCAGGAGGCCGTGAGGCCTTGAGGGACGAGGCCTGTGGCCTCGTGCCCTCGTCCTCGCTCGCCCTCCTTGCTTGTGAGAACAAGTGAATACAAGGGATAGAGTGAGGAGCGAGGAGCGAGTAGCGAACGAGAAAGATCGGCGCGAAATCGCCGATCGTGCCTTGCACGCGACGATTTTGCGCCGACGCGTCAAAACGGAAACTCGAGTTCGTTTAGGACGAACTACGAGTTTCTAAACCGGAAAACTTGTGCAAACTCACGAGTTTGAGGTAAAAACCCCCGGTTTGGGTCCCAAAACCAGGGGTTAGGTAAAAACGGAAATGGGCCTCCGGAGACTCGAAATATTCGAGTCTCCCTGCTCTGGGTCGTTGATGACGATTGCCCCTCAGTCTTGCGAAGGAGGTAAACCCCTTACGCGGACTGAGAACACCATTCTGCAAACTCCGACGACGACTTCAGAGCAGGAGCTGGAGACACGGCCTGTTACAGTGGTTCTCAGAGCGAGACGACCCTCGCGACCAAGGGTTTGACGGAAACGGCGGCTACGACGTAGATAAAACGCCGCCGGCAACTGCAAGCAGCAGCAGGAACGCCAGAAGGGACTACGGCATTAATACTTCACGGATTGAAGCGCCGTAAAGTGCGTTGCAGAGCTGGAAAAAAATCCTACTTGTTGCAGCCACTTCCTTCCAGCATCTCCACACTTCCAGGGGGCTAGGAGGATTTTTGTGGGGCGGGTTGGGGAGTTCCCACCTCTAAAACCACAAAGTCCTCCTCATTTTCAAGGCTCTTTCAAACCTCGTTCATCCAAAAATTGGGACAGCGTCCCTCCCCAGGCTTTGGGACTCTCACGACCTGAGAGAACCCTAAAAAGAAGGAGGGTGACAACTTGGGGACTTTTGGCGGCTCACCAACGCCGCCAGCTCAAGGAGGACGCCGCCAAAGGACGCAAGACGCGCAAAGAAGACTCAAGAGGAGGCCAAGGAAGACAAGAAGACAGGAAGAAGACAAGAAGCTAGAAGAAGGATTGGAGGAATTGCTAGGAATTGTGTAATTCCTCTCCTCTTGTTTGTCCTAGCTTTGTGAGCGGTACTCACACTTTTTGTCAACTCCTTGTATTGTAGTTTTCTGTTTTCCTAGGTACTAGTGCTTGCCAATCGCCGTGAGTCACAGCCTAGGAAGTCTAGTTCTAAAATCC
>SZWC01003970.1:63596-78230 GCA_023375785.1 Penium margaritaceum | reverse complement strand
GCCGCCAAAGGACGCAAGACGCGCAAAGAAGACTCAAGAGGAGGCCAAGGAAGACAAGAAGACAGGAAGAAGACAAGAAGCTAGAAGAAGGATTGGAGGAATTGCTAGGAATTGTGTAATTCCTCTCCTCTTGTTTGTCCTAGCTTTGTGAGCGGTACTCACACTTTTTGTCAACTCCTTGTATTGTAGTTTTCTGTTTTCCTAGGTACTAGTGCTTGCCAATCGCCGTGAGTCACAGCCTAGGAAGTCTAGTTCTAAAATCCACAACCTTGTACCAACGTGGCGGCCTAGGAAAGTAGAAATATAAATTGAAATTGCCTCATTGATCGTGAGAGCAACGTCTTAGGAGGCGATTCCTCCTCGTTGTGGGGTGATCCTCACAACAACCTTCACGTGCTACTTGCACGAGCGACGGGATGGCAAGTGCCAGACCGTCTAAGACCAACAAGGGCAAGGTGGTGACGGCGTCACCACGAGCTCTCGGCGGACTCCAAGTTTTGGGAGCTGCCGTCGCGAGCACGGTTGCCAGCCCAAAGGCAACCGTGCCGCCAAGGGCAACCCTACCGCCTAAGGCAACCGACGCCAACCTCGGCGACACCGAGAAGCATGCGCAGGCCGCAAAGGTGCTCGACGAGCACGTCGACGCGCACATGGGCGACCCCCATGCGACGGACGACGCGATGGAGGAGGATCTTCCGGAGGAGGACCCCGTCGAAGAGCACGACGTCGACGATGGAGAAGGCGACGAGGATCGCGACCATCGCCATCGTCCTGCGACAAAATCGAGCCAATTGCTCAAGAAGGACAAGACGCTCGTCGCATCGCCTGAAGCTGCCGACGGCAGCAAGACTGCCGAAAGCAGCCAGGGCGTTGAAAGCAGCCACACGGGAAGTTCCTGCGAGAACGAGCCGGACGACGTTGCCGCGAAGGCAATTTGCGATGATCGTCAAAGGCTCGCGGAGTTTGCTGCCAAGGCCGTAGGCCGACTCAAGATCACCACCGGTGGTGGAGATACGGCACCACTCGGATGAATGGGGACGGACCCTCCTTCCTACGATGCGGCCGCAATGGGGCAAGGCAGCGCCCACTCGAGCGTCGTCGCCGACGACAGTCTCCTCCGAAAGGTGGGGCTCCTTGGAGGCGTGTACGCGAACCGTAGCCTCTTGTAGTGGGTAAGGGTACACGGACAACGCGAGGCCCTGGAGGCTATCGCCGATGCTGTGACGACATCAGAGCTCAAGTTCGCGTTCGCCAACCTGCTGGCCCACATCGGGCAGAGCATCACGGACCTTGACCGTGATCGCCAGCTGCAGCGCCTCGCCGCCCATGAGGCAAGTCGCCGATGCAACGACCTCGACAAGGCGTTGCAGAGCGTGACCCAGGTGCGGATGCAGCAGCAAGTGCAGCGTGCCGCAGCTGCGGAGGCCACTGCCGGCGGGAGCGAAAACTTACCTACCTCGACGACTTCGGAGTCGGTCATGAACACGTCCCTCCTCCACAGTGTGGAGATCTTCCGGAAGGGCGTGAAGCTGGCCGACTGGCTGAACTGCATGGAGCATGTCCTACGTGTCCACAAGGCGCCACTCTGTCAGTGGGGCAACCTTGACACGACGCGGCTTGAAGACAAACTCTTCAAGTACGTGGTCAAGGAGTGGACTGCGCAGCAACCGCACCTCGAGTAGCAGCCCATGTCGTGTGAGGCCTTCTGTGTGATTATGCGCATGAAGTGCACCCAACGCGAGGAAACGCAGCGCGCCTTCCACAAGATCAAGGACTTCAGGCAGTGGAGCAGCTCGCTCGAATCTTACTTGAGCGAGTTCACCGCACTCATGGAGGAAGCCGAAAGCTTCACCGAGGGCGATGGCACTCAGACGTTCAAGTACCCGGAATGCATGCTGCTGGAGTACTTGCGTGATGGTCTCGCCGACGAGAAGCTGAAGGACAAGACCACCACGACATCCACTGGCCAAGCTTGGACAAGCTGGAGGGCGTTGCGCGACTACATGAGCGAAGTGTACTCGGCGAACCCGAAGCACTACTCTGATGCACGGCCAAACGCACGTGCACAACAGGGTCGCGACATGCGCGTGGACGTTGCAGGGGCTGGTGGGTCAGCCGGACAGCGAGGCGGGGCCAAGGGCAAGCAGCCTACAAACCCTCCGGCCAAGAAGGCTAGTGGATACAAGGGTCCCAACAACAAGCGCAGCCGCGAGAATGACGAGCTGTAGGCGGCGCGTGAGCGTCGCAACGCAGCCTTCCGCGAAGGGCTCTGCCACAATTGCATGCAGCCGGGCCACTTTAGGGCTCAGTGCCCTAAGGCTGCTGGTGGTGGACAAGAGGCCGCGGCGCTAGCTGCAGCAGCAGCACCTTGTGGGGATGGTGCAGCAGGAGGCCGCGGACAAGGCCGTGGACACGGTCGCGATCGCGGCAATGGACCCGGCCGTGGTAACGGACAGGGCCGTGGGGCGGGTTTTCCCCACCCCTGAGTGACGTCAGTGGGGACCACTCAGGGGTAAAAGTGGATCACGAGTGTGAGTTTATATTTTCAGACGAGGATGTTAAACAATTTGAGTTTTTGACGAGTTCAAATTTCTCTGCTGTTTTCTCCCCTCTCATTGAACCTCATTCTGCACTTGCTGATCAACATTGTCCACTAAATCTTGCATCACCAGACGAGATGCATGACCGAACCTGCTTAGTGGTGGCGACACCAACCACTGTGCAAGATTTGTGTAACACGGTGATTGAAACAAACGCCCTCAAACCGATGAGTTCAATCACATTCGCAGTACCTTTAGTCGACGATTTTGACCCAGTGAAATATAAAGACTGGAAGGTGCTGGCCGAATTCACACGTTCCCACAAGATGTGGACTCGAGTGGGTGAATCATGGGAGTTACGACGCCCGTCGTACAGATTCCGTGTTTATCACAAGCTCGCCTTACCGTCGTCGAGTCTGCTCACTCGAAAGAGTGGAGGCAGCATGACGATACAGTTCAAAGGACACCTAGCTGGTGATCCCGTGAACGTACTTGCTGACACTGGAGGGGATGATTCTTTTGTCAGCCTTGGCTTTACCCATCGGGTTGGCCTGAAGTACGAGCCATCGAATGGCACAGTTGTTGTCGGTGACAGCTGTACGGTACCCGTGATCGGTACTTGTAAAGCAAAAATTTGTATTCAAGGGTACACACAGAGTATCACGTTGAAGGTACTCAACCTTCTTGACCCGTTTGACGTGGTGCTAGGCGATCCCTGGCTCCGTGACAATAGGGCTCTAATGTGTTTTGAATCAAAGCGTTTGATCCTCCAAAAAGGACAACGCCGCTTTACGTTGATTCCGAGTACGAAAGTATCATCGACCCGACTCAAAGTCCATGCCAGCTTGTCTGCAATGCAGGTCAAGAGACGTATTTAACAAGGTTGTCGATACTTCTTGGCTCAGCTGCAGAAAGTGGAGGACGACGTGACGGAAGACACGCCACAAGAGATCAGATCTCTATTGGCGGAGTTCTTGGATGTATTCCAAGACCCACCGGCTGGGCTTCCACCAGAAAGACACATGGGCCACACGATTCCGCTGCAACCGGAGGCGACTCCTCCGTTCAGACCCATGTATCGCCTTAGTCCATCCAAAAGGCAAGAGGCCGAACGCCAAATCAAAGAGTACCTTGCAAAAGGATGGATTGAGCCAAGTAGCTCGCCGTATGGTGCGCCGATCCTTTTTGTGAAAAAGAAGGACAATGGTTTACGCATGTGCGTGGATTACCGGGCGTTGAACAAGCTGACGGTGAAAAATCGATTCCCCTTACCACGGATTGAGGACCTTTTTGATCAACTCCAAGGCGCAAAAGAATTTTCGTCCTTGGATTTGTCTCAAGGGTACCATCAAATCCGCATCACGGAAGATGATGTGCCCAAAACCGCGTTTCGAACGCACATGGGACACTATCAGTTCCGAGTGTTATGCTTCGGGCTTACAAATGCCCCGGCAACTTTCCAAGGAGAAATGAACCAAACGTTCGCCAAGTAAATCAGACAGTTTGTCTTGGTTTACCTTGATGACATCCTGGTTTTCTCCAAATCAGTGGAAGAGCACATAGAACATCTGCGCGAAGTTCTCGCAATCCTTCAGGAACAGAAGTTTTATGCGAAAGTGAGCAAGTGCAAGTTTGCACAAGATGAGCTCGAGTACCTTGGACACATCGTCGACAAGGACGGCATCCGTGTCGATCCACGAAAATTCCAAGCCGAAAATTCTAAACTCGGGAGACCTTCGAGCAAAGGTTATCTCCCAGTTCCACGACCCGCCAGTCGCAGGTCACGTGGGACCTCGAAAGACCGGACAGGCACTCTCGGACCACTATTGGTGGCCAGGGTGGAGTGTCGACGTCCGCAAGTATTGCATGACATGCGACCCATGTCTTCGGAATAAGGCTAGTAACAAGAAGCCTGTGGGATTCCTCCAGCAGCTTCCCATTCCTGGGACTCCATGGGAGTGCGTCAGCATGGACTTCATTACTGGTCTTCCGGACACGACCCATGGCCATGATGCAATACTAGTGGTTGTGGATCTTTTGACGAAGATGACACACTTCATTCCTACAACCACTGACGTGAACGCAAAGGAGACCGCTCGTCTCTTCTTTGAGGGTGTCGTAAAGTACCACGGCTTGCCGTTGCGCATTATCTCCGATCAAGATCAAAAATTTGCCAGTAAGTTCTGGCAAAAGATGCACGAGTACTTCGGTAGCGAGTCGCAAATGTCGACAGCGTTTCACCCTCAAACGGATGGACAAACAGGGCGTATGAATCGCACTCTGGAGCAGATGCTCCGCATGTACGTGGACCCTCCCATGCATGATTGGGACGAATTCCTAGCACCGGCAGAGTTTGCGGTGAACAACTCGGTGAACGAGTCCACACAGTTCACACCGTTTGTGTTGAACAGTGGTCGGCATCCAGTGGTACCCTCTTCATTGGTGAAGAGTGGGAGTACAGGGGGGCAGGTTCCTTCCGCTCAAGCCTTTGCCGAGCGCATCGAATCCTTGTTACAAGAGGTGAAGGGACACCTTCAAGCAGCTTGACAGCGACAAAAGGCATATGCCGACAAAGGTCGCCGGGAGGTGTCGTTTGACATCGGTGACAAAGTGCTGCTTAGCACTAAAAACCTTCGGCTGAAGTCGCCAGGGGCAAGAAAACTTTTACCGAAGTGGATATGGCCGTTTCCCATTGTGGCACGCATCGGGCCAGTGGCATACCGATTGCTACTCCCGCCGAGTATGAAGATACATGACGTGTTTCATGTGAGCTTGCTGGCTCCATACACGGCAGAAGGAACCGTTCAGCCACCGCCAGCAGTCCTGGCTGCCGACGGCCAATACAAGGTCCTTCGTCTACTCCAGCACCGAGAGCGTACTCTTTGATCGCGCGTTGTTAGGGAGTACCTCGTTCATTGGGCCTGTTGTGGACCTGAACATGACTCATGGGAGCCCGAATCTCGGTTGCCCACTGGGGTGGTCAACGAGTACTGGAGCAAGCTTGCAGCTCGCACAGATCGACGCATGACAGGAGGTACCACGTGAACGCGGAAAGAGTGAACAACGTTCCCATAGGGCAGCATTCATCGACAGCAACCATAGGAGGTTGGGGACGCCCAACATGGTTGTCGCGCGGACGCTCCAGCCTAAAGGGGGGAGGCCGCTAGCCGTGTTGACTGATAAGCTGCAGCTTAGGTCCAAGTGCCATGCACGTGTTCATGTTTAGCTGGTGATTGAAATTATTAATTTTCTTTCACAATGTTGACAACTCACTACCTAGCATTCTCGCTTGTTGGTCATGAACCGGGACGGTTCATAATAAGTGGGGAGGAATGTAGCGGGAGGGCCAGTTCGGCCCTCCCACCTCGCGATAGCGAGGGGGTGGCTGCAAGCCACCCCTCGCTATCGCGAGGGTTGGCCGGTGGCCAGCCACCCGCTGGCTACCGGCCGGCCGGCGGCCGACCGGCTGGGTGGCCGGCGGCCGGTCAAGTGACCGGCCGGCCACCCGCCGGCGAGCCATCGGCCGCCGATCGAGCTGGTGGCTCGATCGGCAGCCAGGAGGCTGTGAGGCCTTTAGGGACGAGGCCTGTGGCCTCGTACCCTCGTCCTTGCTCGCCCTCCTCGCTTGTGAGAACAAGCGAATACAAGGGATAGAGCGAGGAGCGAGGAGCGAGTAGCGAACGAGAAAGATCGGCGTGAAATTGCCGATCGTGCCTCGCACGCGACGATTTCGCGCCGACGCGTCAAAACGGAAACTCGAGTTCGTTTAGGACGAACTACGAGTTCTTAACCCGGAAAACTCGTACAAACTCACGAGTTCAAGGAAAAAATCCCGGTTTGGGTCCCAAAACCAGGGGTTAGGTAAAAACGGAAATGGGCCTCCGGAGACTCAAAATATTCGAGTCTCCCTGCTCTGGGTCGTTGATGACGATTGCCCCTCAGTCTTGCGAAGGGGGCAAACCCTTGACGCAGACTAAGAACGCCATTCTGCAAACTCCGACGACGACTTCAGAGCAGGAGTTGGAGACACGGCCCGTTACATCCACCATTTTCCACAGAATCCATGTCTTAGGATATCTTCATTCAATTGGACAGGTGGTGGAGATGCAACGCTTTTGCCAGGGAAGTTTTGACTGAGTTCTTGACAGTGCTTGAGCTTGCTCATGTGGAAGACAGGATGGATAACCATATTGTTGGGGAGGCAAATTTTAACGGTCGACTAGGGTTTGCATTTGCTCAATTTCAAACTGTCCCAACCAGCAGGGTTTAAACTTCGTAAAGTCCTGTCCTCACAGCTCAATGTTTGCCAAGCTGAGGAGGACGCGATCGCCAGCACTGAACACGTCATCGTTGTAAAGCTGGTCAGCTGCCCGCTTCATGGTTTCTTGCGTCTTTGCGAGGGTCTGTCTTGTTTCTTCCCAGATTCTTGCGAAGTTCTGGCGGTAAATGTCAACCGCAGGAATGTGACTTTGACTCCAACTAGTGTGGCGGGAAGTTTGCCACACACCATGTTGAAAGGGATTTTACTTGTTGCGGTGGAAGTGGTGGAGCTGTATGCAAGTTTGGCAATCAGCAGTTTTTCTGTCCATTTGGTGTTGTGTGGCTCACATAACGTGCAAAAACGTTGTTTGAGCATCTCGTGATTTTTTTCGGTTTTCCCCTCGGTATGAGGATGACCGCCATTGATAGTTGGATCCGACTGCCATTGCGTGTCATCCGTCCACACAAAAAATGGTTCGTGAAGCAGCCATCTCACTCGCTGATGATGGCACGTGGCACTTCATATAGCCACAAGATCTGATTTAGAAACAACCGTAATGTTCCTTCTGCAGTGATGGTGGATATTGTCGGGATGAAGTGCGTCATTTTAGAAAATCTGTCCACCACGACGAGGATGCCCTCGTACCCCTTGGGAGTGGCGGGCACTCCCATCACAAAATTCATGCCGATGTCAGCTCATGGTTTTGTCGGAACAACTAGGGGTTGAAACAGACCAGGTGGTTGCGTGCGATGGGATTTTTACATGTGATAGGTGTCGCAAGAATTGCAAAAGGTTGCCACATCGGTCTGCATCTTGTCCCACCAGTAGTATTTTTCTAGCTTTTAGAGCATCTTGTCCTCGCCAAAGTTTCCACCTAGACCGATGTTGTGGCATTCTTCCAATAGCATCCTCCGTAGCTCCTTGTTTGGAGGAACAATGACCTCGCGAGTGAATTGTCATCGCCACTAGGGATTGTTGAACCAAAACTTTGTCTTGTCATACCCTCTAAACTCCTCGTACCCCTTTGCAAATAGCCTTGTGAGATACGGGCCTCATTCCATGAGCAATGTGCTGATCTTAGCCATTAAATGTGGTCGTTGACTCACAGTATCTGCCAGAAATGTTTTTTAGGGCGGTACTCAATGTTGTAGTCAAAGTTGGACTCGAGGAACTCCATCCATTGAGTTTTTTTATGGCTTACATTTGGCTAGGTCTTTAGATATTCTGGGGCGTGATGGTTGGACTCGCATAATGTTTGTAAAATTTGTCCCAACATATGGTTCGTTTGCCCGGCTTGCACGTCGGTCTGAGTATGGAACTCCGTTGATAGCAAGATCTGACTCTAGTAGCATGTCATCAGTTTGCGCCAAAAATTGGCTAGTGAAGTGGCCGTCTCAATTGCTTATGATGGTACGTGGTGCTCCACGTAGCTGCAAAATTAGGTTTAGAAACAACTGCACCGTTCCTTTTACGGCGATGGTGGTTGTTGTCGGGTTGAAGTGCGGCATTTTTTAAATCTGTCCACCAAAACGAGGACGGTGTCATACTCCTTGGAAGTGGTGGGCAGTCCCGTCACGAAGTCCATGCTGATGCCGGGCCATGGTAGGGGGTTTGGTAGGGGTTGAAGTAGACCAGGTGGTCACGTGGGACAAGATTTTTGTCTCTGACATGTATTGCATGATCTGCAAAAGGCAACCATTTTGGTTCACATCTTGTCCCACCAGTAATATTTCTCCATCTTCTCCGGGTCTTGTCCTTGCCAAGGTGTCCACCCATACCGGTGATGTGGAATTCTTCCAAGAGCACCCGTCACAACTCCTCCTTTGGAACCACAACATGGTGAGTAAACCACCGTCGCCAGTAGGGGTTGTACAACAAAAACTTAGTCTAGTCGTACCTACTGAACTCCTCGTAACCTTTTGCAAACAGCCTCACAAGGTACAGGTCTCATTTGACAAGGAATGTGCTCATCCCAGCCATTAAATCTGGTCTCTGAATCAGAGAATCGAGCAGATTTGTTTTCCCACAACGGTACTCAATGTGAGAGTCGAAGTTGGACTCGAGAACTCCATCCATTCAGTTTGTGGACGGCTTAGATTTGGCTGGGTTTTGAGATGTTTTAAGGCGTGATATTTGGTGCGGATGATGCATTGGCAGCATTTCAGATAGCATCACCACATTTTGAATGTGTGCACGATTGCGAGCATCTCCTTCTTGTACAACACGTAGTTCAGTTCCGGCTTGCATATTTTTCTTGACATTCATGCGACCGGCTGCTCTATACCACCATTGTCTCGGAAGAGAACAGCTCTGATGGCTCGATTGGATGCATCAATGGCCATGATGTAGTCCATCGTTGAATCTCCCAATCACAACGCTGGCGCCAAGGTTAGAGCATTTCTCAAATAGTTTAGCGCTTCTTGTTTGCTGTCCCCCTGATTCCACTCGATGGTTTTCGGCGTGAGATCGGAGAGAGGCCCTGACACCTGGGCATAGTCCTTTACGAATCGAAAGAGGTTGTTGCAAAAGCCCAAAAAACCTGGACGTCCCCAACATTTGTTAGCGGTGGCCAATCAATGACTGCCTCCACCTTTTTTGGGTCCATGGTGATTCGACCGTCGTCGATGATATGGCCAAAAAAATTGATTGAACGGCAACCAAAGTCGTAATTTGAGAGTTCTGAAAATTTTCTCTCCGAGTAAAACCTCCAGAACATTTCAGAGAAGTCAATTTTGCCGCTTCGGGGTGCGACCATACACTAAGATGTCGTCAAGATACACTGCGACAAAGTCGTCGAGATTTGGGGAAAAAATGCTGTTCATCATCACCATAAATGATACTGGGATGTTCATGAGTCCAAACGCCATGACCGTGAACTCTAAGTTTCCCTATCTTGTACGGAATACTGTCTTCTCGATGTTTTTATCAGATACGTGGATCTGGTGATAGCTGCTATAAAGGTCAATTTTGGCAAAAAATCTTGCCCCACAGAGTTGGTCAACAAGTTCATTTGCTCACGGAAAGGGGTAGAGGTTCTTCATGGTGATGTCATTCAACAATCGGTAGTCCACGCACATCCATATCTCTCCTTCTTTTTTTTCAGAAAATTACAGTGTTGCATAGGGTGACGTGGAGGGTCTGATGAACTATGCCCTAGCATCTCATCCAGTTGTTTTTTTCGTTCGGTCACCTCATGATCACTCATCCGATAGGTCCCCTTCACATTTGGTCTGTTGTTCGGCTTCAGGTCTATCTAATGGTTGATATTACATTGCGAGGATGTTTCTCGGGCTAGTTCATAGGGAAATACCCCTTCAAACTCCTCGATGAGCTACGCAAAATGTTTTGGTACTACTGTAAAATTCTCATGTCAAGACCTTTGATTTCGCTTCAGCGGCTGCGATGTCTTCTGCTTCCCCTGCTTCAACGTGGACCAGACATGCTGGGGCTATGTGCATCAGGTATTTCTTGGCCACGTCGGAAGATATTGGTCAGCATTTTATGGTTGCCGCAACGTTCTCTGTTGCATCCACCTCTGTTGCTTCTCGTAACCATGCTGCATCGTGGGTCACTTGTCCAGAGGAAGGAAGGAATCACTTCCTGCCATTAATGCTGACATGAACCTGCGGATTGTGCCCTGTAGGAAATCTATCCCGAGGAATATTTTGTGTTCACTCATTGGGCAAGTCCTCCAGGTCATTACGTCGTGCAGATCTCCAATTTGTAGCCGGAGTGGTTTGTAAATTCGATGGATCTACAGTCGTCCGTCGATGGGTTTTCCTTAAAACACTCTTGGTTTAGTCTGCAAACCCAGCTTCCAAACCAAATCCTAGCTGATGAAACTATGAGAAGCTCCTCCGCCCAATAGTGCTGGTACCGTTGTATGAATTTTTCAGCCCCTCGGTTGCAATCATGGCAGTATTGTTGGTTGGTCGTCCTCGTAATCCTCGTCGAACTTTGCGATCTCAAGAACCCTCATCTGCGTCAATCTCAGCAGCCTAGATGGATGATCGATCTGTGCATATTTTTCTGAAAAGACAGGAGTCTTGTCGTCTAGTCCTTCCCTTTGCCGTTTCCCGACTCACTCTTTTTCTGTCCCTTTTGGCTTATAGTTGCTGCTTTCGGAAGTCATGCAAAATAGGGCTTGGCTTTCCGCAAGTCCAAAAGAGTCGTTGATCATGCAGATCAATGGTGTCAATTTCTATCAGAGAAGAGGTTTCCATCGACTACTACTTCCCTCCGCCATGATAAGGATGGTGGCCTTGGAATCGCCAGGCGTTTGATTCTTGCATCTGAGCGTTGTAGTCGGCGCTGCCGATACGGTCAGATGGTGCGATCATCCGTGCAAGGTCGTGTTGCATGCAAAAAATGACGATAGCTCACCAAATATCTTGTTTGAGGCTGCTGTTGTAGTAGAAACACAATTTGTTGGGAGCGAGGTCGCCGCCGGAGATGATTTAGCAAAAACATCAAGTGTACTCTGTCACGGGTGACTGTTGGCATAGGCATTGGAGTCTGTGCCATGCATCAAGCTTCTCGTTCAACTTCCCAAAGTGAGCAAGTGTAGTGCACGCAAAATCGCTCCATGTTTCCGGTGGTGTGATAGATTCCTGCCACATGGGTTTTATTTGCTTGAGAGGTAGTACACCTATGGTCGACGATGTGAGAGTGGTCATCAGAGTTGTTGATCTAGCTTTGTCAGTCTCCTGCTACTGTTGGATGGCCTTTCAATCGGACCACCAACTGAAAGTCGTACCACGCAAAAGTGAGGCCGTGAGGTTAACTTTGTTTTTGTTGTTGTTGAACCAACAGTGGTGATGTTCACCTCGAAACTCATCAGCAACATCCTTACCGTTAGTCCCTTGGAGTTTTCAGGATCGAACGGCTCAGGGAGTGCCGGTCAAATCTGGTGTTTACTCGAGAGTCACAAATTTCTCTTTGTGAGTACTGCTTTATACACACAAGAAAATTGAATCTCCTCCATCTCCATGCTCAGTTGTCGTAGTATATGGTTGTTGAGGCTCTCGAGTCCCGACGATGATGCGTGCTTGTTGGCCGTTGCCTCCCATCGTACCAGGTGTCCTCTCAACGGGTCCACTGTTTCAATAGTTCTTAAATAATGTTATCACTGTTTCAATGGTTATTTGGTCATACTTGTACCGTGTCTATGGTGTTTTGGTCACATTATAACTCTTTCAATGGTGCTTTGGTCACACTGGCATTGCAACTATGGTGCTTGGGTCACATTATCACTGTTTTAATGGTGCTTTGGTCACACTTTCACTGTGTCTGTGGTTCTTAGGTGACATCATCATTGTTACAACGGTGCTTTGGTCACACGTTTATGTGTCTATGGTGCTTTAGTTAGATTATAACCTTTTTAATGGTGCTTTGGTCACACTTTCACTGTGTCTTAACGGTAAGGTCACTTTGTCACAGTTTCAATGGTCCTTTGGTCACATCTTCAACGTGTCTATGGTGTTTTGGTCACCTAGTCAAAGCCTTTGCCGAGCCCGAGGGGTCCATCACCGGATTGGCCATCGGGTTTCCCAGTGCTCCACCATTTGTCGCAAAAATTGCTATTGTTGTCTGGTTCACTTGGAGAGCGTCGTTGTTTGTGTGTTGCTGGTCCACCATCGGAGGAGTACTCACCGGAGACTTCTGCTCATCACCGGTTGTGTTTGTTCCATTCACCGTTGTTGTCGTGAAGTCTGCAATATTTTGAAAGGTGGATATGCACGAAGGACTTGTGCAAGGTTATCGTCAGGTAGCTAATACGTTGGTTGCCCTTAGAGCACCGTTACGTTGTGATACCAAGTGTTACGCTGAGCGAAACGTAGGTGGTTCACAAGGATGACGTGCGGGACAAAAGAAGATTCAGAAGTTTGGGACAAATGCATAATCTGTATTACGTCGTAAGCGTACTTTGATGACAAGTGTCGAGTGTATCAAGAACATATGGAAAATGCCAAAAATAAGAATGAGGCATAAGTCAGGTAATCGGTGTTCGAGTCAAGCGATGCGTGCAAGGTTGTGCCGTGAAAGCTGGATTCGATAAGCTCTGTCAAGAATTTGGGGAACATCCAGAATATTGTGGCGCTTTCATATAAAATTCAAGCATTTTCAAGAATTCGACCTAATGATATGGAAACATCGAGATGGTTCCCAAGACTTCTGTCAAATTTCTGGAAAGGGGTTGAAGTTGTCGGGGAAGTTGGCCAAAAACAACCTCGGCCAAACGGCGTAAAAATACCAAATTTGCCACGCGGTGGGCCATGAATGTGAGAGCAAAAACACCCACTCCCAAGTTTTAGGGACTCATGTACATCAGGGACGTAACACCCCCGCCTAGCAGTTTAAAACATGGATTCATGTAGGGATTACCAACAAAATTTGAATGTATCTATGCCATACCTGGCGTTTGGAGGGATAGAACTACCTTACCCAAAATCCAGAAGAATACGACTCCCCTACTCGATGTCCAGAGAATATTGACATCCTACCCACGAGCAGCAAGAAAACGCAACATGTCGACGCTGTTACGCTCGACCGAACATGGGTAGTTCAGAGGAATGAGGTGCGGGACAAATGATGATTTGGGAGTTTAGGACAAGTGGATGATCTGTATTACGCAGTAAGTGTACTTCAATGGCAAGTGTCAAGTGCTTCTAGTACACATGTACAATGCCGAGAGTGAGAATGAAGTATGAGTGGGGTCATCGGCATTCGAGCAGAGCGACACATGCAAGGTCACGCTGTGGGTGGTGGATTTGCAAAACTCCACAGAGACATTGGAGGGATTTTAGAATATCATGAAAACTCTTTGTAAAAGTATAGCGTCATGGAGAAGTCAATTGAATGATAAGAAAACGTCAATATTGTTAGTGAAATTTCTAGAAGGTGGTCAAAGTTATCAAAACATTTTGTAATGGAACACCAGAGGTCGGGGTAGTTGGCCAAAATGCCATAACCCGAACGGCGTCGGAATACTAAAGTTGTTGCATGGTGGGCCATTAATGCAGGAAAACAATCCCCACTTGCAAGTTTTAGGGACTCATGTACATCACCTCTGCCTGGCAGTTTAGGACATGGATACATGTGGGGATTACTGACAGAATTTGAATGTGTGTATGTTCAACTCGGTGTTTGGAGATATAAAGCTACCTTACCTAGTATTCAGAGGAATAAGAGTCCCCTACCTGCTGTCCTAGTAATATTGACATCTACCCACAAACAGCAAGCAAACGCAGCATGTCAATGCTTGTATGTGATTCACAGGAATGAGGTGCGGGACTAAAGATGATTTAGGAACTTGGGACTATTGGATAACTTGAAATAAACAGTAATTGTACTTTGATGACAAGTGTCAAGTGTGTTGAGCACATGTATACAATGCCAAGAATGAGAACGAGGCATAAGTGGGGCCATCAGCATTAGAGCACAACGACGTGTGCAAGGTTGCACTATAAGTGGTGGATTTGAGAGGCTCTGCCACGAAGTCGGGGGACTTTGAGAATACCGCGATGCTTCTGTACAGAATTCAAACACCGTTGACAAGTTGACAGAATATCGAAACATTGATATGGTTAGTGATACTTTTGTCAACTTTTCTAGAAGGTAGTAAAATGTATCAGAAACTTCCAGAACGGGATACCAGCGGTCGGGGACTTTGGCCAAAATGCCCTCGGCCAAACGGTGTAAAAACCCTGGATTCGATGAGCGTTGAGCCATG
Organism: Penium margaritaceum; assembly: GCA_023375785.1. Lineage (NCBI taxonomy): Eukaryota > Viridiplantae > Streptophyta > Zygnematophyceae > Desmidiales > Peniaceae > Penium > Penium margaritaceum. The sequence continues at coordinate 63,697 of SZWC01003970.1, read as the reverse complement.
AATGTAAGAACAGAAATTCCAACTTGCATGTTGTAGTGACTTGTGTATGTCAAAGACGCAACACTCCTCCCCCCCCCCCCCCCCCCCCCCCCCCCCCCCCC
>SZWC01003970.1:3796-58884 GCA_023375785.1 Penium margaritaceum | reverse complement strand
TTCTCTCTCTCTCTCTCTCTCTCTCTCTCTCTCGCTCTCTCCTTTCCTCCCTCTCTCTCGTCTGTAAAATGTTACGTGATGGAATGTAGAGGGTGGTGGAGATGGAAGGTGTTGGAGGTGGAAGGTGATGATGCAGACGTAGACATAGACATGTGATGCGGACGTAGACATATACATGTGATGCGATATGACTATGTGTGCTGTGATGTGTTTGATCATGGCACATGACAAGTGGAGGTGGAGGGCAATGAAGGTGGAAGTGGAGGTGGACGTTGAGGGTGGTGAAGGTGGAGAGTGGAGGAGGTGGAGAGCGATGGAGGTGGAGGGTGGAGGAGATATACGTAAACGTAGACGTAATGTGATGCGACGTGAAATTGTGTGTTGTGATGTTTACGACATCATGGCATACTTGAAGTGGAGGTGGAGGGTGGTGGAGGTGGAGGTGGAGGTGGAGGTGGAGGTGGAGGTGGAGGTGGAGGTGGAGGTGCAGTGCAGGATGGTGTAAGCTGGTTGGTGTTGGTGTTGGTGCAAGTGTTCATGTAGATGTCATTCTGTACCATTCTATTCCATTTTGTTTTGTGTCGTTTTTTTTTTTCATTCGTTGCCTTTTTGTATTCATTTGTTGATGTTTTGTTTTGTTTAATTCTGTCAACAACATGCACAACAATTCCAGCCTTTTCAGGCAATTTCAAAGTTACAATCCAAGCCTTTTCAGGCTACATCAAAGTTATAATTCAAGCCTTTTCAGGCTATTTCAAAGCTACAATTGAAGCCTTATTAGGCCATTTCAAAGCTACAATTCAAGCCTTTTCAGGCCATTTCAACGTTCTATGTATTTTTCAAGAGCTTCACCTGATTGTGCGATGATCTACAGTTCAGCATCCGTCAAGCACATTTAACAAAACTATGATGTCCACAGAAAAATCATCAAATGAACATCGACAGTCGAAGGATGTTTGACAGCTTGAAGTAGATTGCAGACTTGTGCCGACCAAAGTAAAGCTTCTTCTTGAGCGTGCTTTTGACTTGGATGGTTGGCCCCTGTGACCCACGCATATGACGATCGTACCATTGACAAATGAAGATGACATGCCAAGCTTTGATGGTGTGAACAGCAGTACTCATGTTGAACTCAGTCACAGTGCAAAGCAATATAGATATGCGTTTTCGATGGCTTCATAATCATTCAACAAGGTCTAGAAGACAAAGTATGATTCATCTTTTGTAGAGGACCACTTTCTCTTGAACTTGCAAACGATTGCCACCATTCACAATAGCAGTGAGCAGCGACCACAAGGTACGTTGTGCATCACAGCACTTTTGCATGCTGTTTGTGAGTAGAATGTGAGATAGGGTCGATAGCGTGTGGCGTTGGGGTGCAATGGGGAGCTACCCATCCAGAGTGATGTTATTGTACCACAATTGGGTCGATGAACCTGTGAAGGATCAACACAGTCTTGGTTCTTGTAACGGGCTTGTGAAGACAGCATCCGTAGCTTCGCAATGCTTATCATCGATGGTCTTGCTTTTCTTTTCTTTCTAGGCATGCCGTGACTCGTTCGTCATGGTACAAGTAATACGTCGTGGTGTCAGCTTAGTCGCTCTGTGCATAGGTGTCCTTTTCACGGGTATTTATGCATCACACACTCCCCATAGCTCTTCGGTATGGAACAACAGTTGCACAAAACCCTCGACAAAGTTGACAATACGGTCATGCATTTATATCGTACAAATTGAAAGGCATACAATGACCGCCATCGATGGACACGTGACGATAACGTTCTGCCACTTCCACAAGGTACATTTTGCATTAGAGCACTTTTGCACGTTGTTTGTGAGTAGAATGTGAGATAGGGTCAATTGTGTGTGGCATTGGGGTACAATGGGGAGCTACCCATCCAGAGTGATGTCATTGTACCGCGGTTGGGCCGGTGAACCTGTGGAGGATCAATGCAATCTTGGTTCTTGCAACGGGCTTGTGAAGTCTGCATCCGTAGCGTTGCAATGTTCTTCATCGATGGCCGTGCTCTTTTGTTCTTTCTAGGCATGCCGTGACTCGTTTGTCATGGTATAAGCAATATGTCGTGGTGTCAGCTTAGCCGCACTGTGCATAGGTGTCGTTTTCACGGGCATTTATGCATGTCACACTCGCCACAACTCTTTGGTGTATAACAACAGTTGGAGCAACCTTCTACAAAGTTGACAATATGGTCATGCATTTATATCGACAAAGTGAACGTCATACAACGACCGCCATCGATGGACATGTGACGATAGCCTTATGCCTCTTCCACAAGGTACGTTTTGCATCATAGAACTTTTGCACGCTGTTTGTGAGTAGAATGTGAGATAGGGTCGATAGCGCGTGGCATTGGGGTACAATGGGGAGCTACCCATCCAGAGTGATGTCATTGTACCACTGTTGAGCCGGTGAACCTGCGGAGGATCAACGCATTCTTGGTTCTTATAACGGGCTTGTGAAGTCTGCATCCGTAGAGTCCCAATGATCATCGATGGCCGTGCTTTTTTTGTCCTTTCTAGGCATGCCGTGACGCGTTCGTCGTGGTACAAGTAGTACGTCGTGGTGTCAGCTTAGTCGCACTGTGCATAGGTGTCGTTTTCACAGGCATTTATGCATCACACACTCGCCACAACTCATTATAATGGAACAACAGCTGGAACAACCATCTACAATGTTGACAAGACATCAAACAACGCGTATCGTGCAGAGTCACAATTGTGCCTCAACAACTGATTATGGATCATTTTGACATCGTTGACAATACTCGATATGTTCACGATATGTACATGACGAAGAGTGCACATCACACCGCCATGGCGGTGCACACCCAAGACAACAGACATCATAGGTAAGCAAGGTAAGGAGGTAAGTGTAATGTACCATCTGTCTATTCTTGTCGGGATGATACAAGGAGACATCATTTCCCAACAACCCACCAGAGGTTGACTTGGAGCTATAGTGCTCCATCTATTACGCACCATAAGTGTGCCATAGTTCCAAAACATAGGTGCACACGTAAACGGATACACGAACCAATTGCCTATAGACAGATAAGAAGGTAGTGAAGTAAAAATGAAGATAGGTACATAGGTAAGGAGGTAGTTAAGGTTTTTGGTGGTGTAGGGGAAATGCTGCCAAAATTGTCTGGAAGTAGCATGCATTACAAGCACCACATAGCGATCTGCTGTGGTGAAAAGGTATAGAGGTAGGCAGGAAGAAAGGAAGTTAAAGTGATCCAGGTGTAGGGGAAATGCTGTCAAAATTTGTTTGGCGTAGCTTGCGTTAGACTTACACAAATGACAACGTAGACAGGTATGAAGGTAGACAGGTAGACAGGTAGACAAGTACATAAAGTGTCCCAGGTACGTGACAAACGGTGGCCATATTTTTTTTACGTAGCACTAATGAAAGGTACAAAGTGATAGATGTATAGAGGTAGGCAAGTAGAAGGTAGTGAAAGTGATCCAGGTGTAGGGAAAATGTTGTCGAAATTTGTTTGGCGTAGCTTGCGTTGGAGTTACACAAATGACAATGTAGAGAAGTACCAAGGTAGACAAGTGGGCAGGTATAGAAGTACACGAAGTGTCCCAGGTACAGCACAAACGGAGGCCAGATTTTTTTTAGCTAGCATTACTTAAAGGTACAAAGGGATACCCATATAGAGGTAGGCAGATAAAAAGGTAGTTAAAGTGATCCATGTGTAGGGAAAATGCTGTCAAATTTGTTTGGCGTAGCTTGCGTTAGAGTTACACAAATGACAACATAGACAGGTACGAAGAAAGACAGGTAAACAGGTAGAGAAGTACATAAAGTGCCCCAGATATATGACAAACAGTGGCCAGAATTTTTTTAGGTAGCATTAATTAAAGGTACACAGGTAACAACGTACACAACTCAAGATTACAAGAGACACAGGTAAAGAGTACTAAAAAGTTGTAGCCTCAGGAAACATTGTGAAAATATTCTCGACCTACGTAGATTAAAGATGCCGCCCTATACAAAGGGAATTATCGTCACAATTGTCCAGCTACACTGCACTTGCTTCCCAAATGTCCATAAGATTGCCCAACGAAAAGTTGCCGGAAATATATATATGTTTCCACAAAACTTTCAACACGAGTAGCAATTTATTTAATTTATTTTTGGTAGAAATACGTCCAACTAACACGTTCCTGTCTTGAATACCATTGTCATTGAAGTATACCTTACTACATTACATTCCTGACCCGAGTACATCGTATGCCTTTTTTATATCCGATGTCTGTGATTAAATGACCCAACCATACATTAAACAATAGACATATAGAAGTAGCAACGACGACCATGAAAGAGAACTACTTTCTATGTACCGGAAAAGAGGAAGAAAAGTGATTGAAGTCATTCCACATTGATTGTAACACACAATATGTTTATGATGTACACAGAGGCGTTAATTATACGTTGAAATACAAAAAATACATCATTACAATGCAATCCATCATTCCCGTTTTCTTACCCATCTCTTCACACCCTTCGTTCATCATGTACATGACCACTTTTCGTGTTTTACTCGAGAACACCACACAAGGGTGTTTTGTCCGTCCTCAGAATTCCAACCTCCGTCGGCGAAGAAATTCGTGCGGACGGACCAATCATAAAACCGGAGCTTTTGCAAGAAAAGTTAACTACTTTCTATGTCCCAAAAAAGAGGAAGAAAAATATTTGAAGTCATTCCACATTAATTGTACCACAGATATGTTTATCATGTACAAAATGGATTTAATTACACTTTTGAATACAATAAATACATTATTACACTGCAATCCAAAATTCTCGTTGTTTTCCCATCTCTTTACACCCTTTCTTCATCATGTACATCATCACTTTCCGTTTTTGACTCGGGAACACCACACAAGGGTCTGCCGTCCGCCCTCAGATGTCCAATTGGCCGTGGGAGAAGAAATTCGTGCGGACGGACCAATCATAAAACCGGATGTTTTGCAATAAAAGCGGTTGCAATAAGGTTACTATGCAACCCAAAAAGCCCTTCTGAACTCTGGGTTATTAGTACAATTGCAAATCCGCATCACACAGAAGTTCCACCGCTGGTGGAAGCACCCTGGACTGTACAACCTTTAAATTTGTTTGGGGGGCCGGGTTCAATACCCGGGCTTGTTTCGGTGTCTAGCAGACCCTCCCGCTCCCTTTGGTCACGAGCACGGGACAAAAAAAACAAAAGCCCTTGTGAATCTGCTCACCAACGATTTGCACCGAAAGAAATTGCTGAGGACGAAGATGCAGTGCGCCTTCCTTTCACCTCAAATCTTCAACTCGCCGGTAATGTCAGAAAGGACAAATTATGAATTTTGAGCCGACTCATGATCCGTTACAACATCCGAAACCTGACAACGCATGCCGGAGAAAGTGCGGAAGGGCCGTCTATTCATTTGTCGCAATGCAAAACTGCCAGTAATGTCTCGTCCGCTCTGCTCATTTTGCGATTCGTAGCGGCTACTCTTCTGGATTGTTCGTGGCAGTACATCATGACAGCATTCACTAAAAGAAGGCTGTAGGTTGTTTCGAGATGTGGAAACTCCTGCTAGGAACAGCTGCCAGGGAAGAGATCTGATTACTTGTGCCATCGATTTGTACCAAAAGATCTGAGGGAGCGTGTGCTTCGTTTTTTGTCAATGTCTGGAAGAATGCTCCCAGTGATTGACACCAAACGAAACTCTCTCCCTTTCCCTTTCGGGTTTCTTTACATTAGGATGAGGTAGGGTTCAAAATTTCAGATAGCAAAAACGGGCCTCGCGACTATGAAAAAGTTATTTGAAATTTAAATGGAGAACGCACGTTTTAAGAATCGGATATCTGGATTTATGGACGAGTACAAAAAGTCATCTACCAGACAACTCCAGTCGTCGACCACAAGCAGAAAATTCCAACCTGCATTCTAGAGCAAAGATTGAAACAATCGACAGCCTCAATCCAACGACTGATTACTTGAAAAATGAATATTTTCAGCTGAAGTACAATCGAGATTCTTGCATAATCATATCGCTCAACAAGTAGGCACAAGGAATTCGCTGCACAAAACTTCTACGATCTCATGCACCCCGAATTCATTTGTAGATAGCGGCTTGGCCGTCTCGACTATGAGTCGAAGCTTCTAACACCCCTCTTCTGGCATGTAAACTGCGTTTCCTTTACTAGATCATTCATGAATTTGCTGAGATGTTACTGCTGCCGTCATCAGCGGACCGAGACATGCCACCCAGTTACTCGTGCATTCGCAGGAGTGCCCTACGTGTTGATCTAGAGCAAGAGACAGACGTCCAAATCGTTTCAAATTACGCGACCACGAGTCCTGATAGGTAGCTTTGAAAAGCGCGAAATAGAGAGTTGAACAACTAACTTGTCCAAATTTCTGTAGAATAAATTTTATGATGGAAATATTTCGGTTCTATTTCTGCGACGTTCTGAAGTTTCAGGTCCATGCCTCGTTTCCACGCTCCGCAAACTCATCTTGGAACCGTGCAACCAAATGCAGAGGTTTGCAGATCAAGTCATCTCTATGAGGATTCGAAAACACATTATGTCAAGAACTGGAAGTCAAGACAAAGAACGGCCCCCAAGTCTGCTGGATCAAAACAATTCTACACGCAGAAACGAACAAAAACTCGAGGAAAGACTGGACAGCATTCTTCGGACCACTTCAATGATTGCCGGATAGCGTACAAAATGATCATAAGGTCAATCATAAGCGATTTGATAACCATCTACCGCGGATAAGAAGCATACATATCTTTATGCGGAAACTTGCTACCACAACCTTCTTTCACAACCCTGCACCTAGTGTTTTCTGCGTACAAAAAATCTGTTTTCAGTCCCCGAAATATGTGCAATAAATTGGAATGTTGAAAAATATTTTGAATGAAAACACCTATCCCACACTGTGTAATCCACGTGCCTTTTCCAAAGGTACACTCATTATTTACTATGGATCACAATCTCTGTACATCACCCTTTAATGATTTCAAAACAAGATACATTTAAATATGCAATTATACAAGCGATCATCCTTCACCAGATAGATATAGGCATCAAAACACTATCAAAAGGTTCAAATGGGATCAAATTATAAAGGACATCAATTCGCCATGCATGGAATAAACATGAATCCCAAGAATACCATCTTCACATGCGTTTACAAAAAAAACAAACGATACATGATTGCGAATTATATTAAATTAACAAAAAAATACGTTAAAAAATAATGCCGGGTTTGTCATTTCTAAACGTGAATGATTCAAGTCCACATCTTACGTAAAACAAGTAATCTCAACTGTAGATTTTTTCCACAAACTTTCTCCAAACTATGTTGATTGTGCCTTAAGTGTACGAGAAGTGACGAGTGAAATTCACGACAATGGTAGGTCCCTGTATTCCAAACTAAATCATGGAAGATGTCTACTTCGAATGCTTATGTCTAGTTGATGCCTCAAATTGAGTCATACACCTATGAGAACCTGTTACCGTCCACATCCATTATTGCAAGCTATAATCTAAATAAGAAATTAATGGAGTTGCTATTGATGACCTTCTTCTTTGAAATTTATGTTCAACAACAATTTACGTCCACTTAACTCAAATTCACATGAATCAACGCATACTACCCATGAATCTTTTTTGGACAAGTAACATACTACGGAAAGATTGTCTACAATATGCATGATTCTCATTTTGCCTAAATGCATGTGCTAATTTCATATGTTTTCATATTTATTTATCTCTATTACTTTGTGGACACATGTGATTGGTATAGATATGTCAAAAATTGACAAAAAGTCTATTACTTCATCCATTGGTTTCACTCCATGTTGCTTGATACATAGAATTGAAGGCTGCCTACGTGACCGTCCTTGTTCCTCACATGAGCATCTGGTAGGAAATCGCTCGCAATAGAGGCCCCTCTAATCATGAAAGCAATCCTAAGAGAGGCCCCTCCAATCATGAAGGAAGTACTATGGCATCACCTACATTTGAATTCCAATGAAAAGAAATCCACGTCAAAAGGGAGGAAGAAGAAGGAAACTATAAGGAATGTATCTTAGGCTTAAAAAGATTCATTTATGTTGTAATTTTTAATCATGAAATCATTTTATTTCAATGTATGTTAATTGATAAAGAATAAACATACGGACTCCATCCACTTACATAAATGAATGTTTAATGTAGTAATTTGAGAAATGTTTGAAAATTCTGAATTATGAAATTCATTGATTCTTTACAAAATGTGTGAAAAAAAATGTTGAACTTTTATGTAAAGATTAATGCGCTTTCAAGATGTACAGTAATATCGTTGGTTGTGTTCATACATTGTAAACATTGATTAATGAGATTTTTCATACCATATCATCCATTCATGGAGCCTCAAATACATTTTACAATAACAAATTACGTTTTCATACAATTACAATGGACACTTTATCAAAAAAGTAATGATAAATTGCTAAGGAACTTTCAAATCGAAAAACGTTCACCAATAGAAATGGAAATTATCTTTTTAGATCTTACAAAGTACACGATTATAAAATTCAGTTAATGTTTGAAAACATGATTAAATTACAAAAATTCAACAATGAGTATAACGTGGAAATAGTAGAATTAATCAATCTTTTTAGAGAATTCTCATGGATTGTCATCATGGAAAATATTTAGAATGGGTTCATCTTGAACATGGACCTTAGGAAATTCATAATAACTTGTTTACTTATGAAAAAAATGAAGTTTTAAAGGGTTTTGGTACTATAATTCATAAGTTCAATAATATTTAAGATCCATGCTTGATTTTTTTAGCATAAAATTAAGTTGTATGTAATTGAACGTTTTAATTACATGCTCATATAGAGCTTCTACAATCATTTTCAGGTTCTAATTTAAATTCTGATATGTGAAAAATGGGGATAGTTCTTCTACATCATCAATGAAGATATTGAATCCATTTTAGTTGTGACAAATTGTACATGATATTCTCATTTTTGAAGATAATTAATAGAAAAAAGTGAAATTGTTTTTTGTTTTTTATTATAGAATTTGGACATTAAAAAAGTTTATGAAAGGATGTGAAAGGGAATAGTAGAGTCCCATGAATGAAGGCAAAAACGATTTTCATGTTTTCATTTTATGTTTAACCACATCTTCACATGGAGTGTGCAAGCGTGGTTGTATGTGGTGATTTCTTGACCTTTGGTGAGGAGCAAGAGCGAATATTTCCACATTTTTACACGATGCCCCATATGTTTCATAGTTTTAGATGTTTTGGGAGGAGACGCCAGGCATGGGTGGATGGAGATGTGATTGGTCTATTTGAATTGTTGGTTATATTGGCATCACATTAAAGAGCCATGGATGGACATTTCACATTGTAAAAAGGAGAGCAATCTAATGTGTCAGTGAAAAGAATGCCTCAAAAGGAAGAAGTGCTTAAAGTGGCATGTTGTATCCTTCATAATGAAAAGTTGTTCGTTGCTGTGAGTTTTGAAGCTCTCACAATTAGTAATGGCAAAGAGAAAAGAACGTTTTGAGGGATTAGTTTTTGAGGAGATGAGGGGATTGTCGAATTGTGACTTACTATGATGTAGTACATAAGCTTGATTACCAGAGTTTCCACCATTGAGGCGAATTCCCTTATGAATGTGTATTGAAGCAAAGGAGATGCTTTTCCCACTTTTCTTGAGTTGTAATGGAAGAGGGTCTTCAATTATCAGTCCTTCCCTTTTAAGTTGCCACATTTATGAGAATTGTTTGTGCCATGTTGAGAGGCCATGCATTGTCATTTTATTTCCATCTTCTCATTATATTGAATGAAATATGATTTCCCAACTTGTACTTTAGTGACAATGTAGGATTTTCTTTTTTATGTGACGTATTGGTGAACGTTTTCTGAGAAATTGGTGCTACGTTGTAGAAAATGCATCACATACCCATTCGTGGCATTTTTGAGCATGATAGATTTGACGACGTTGTCCTGACCAGCCGCTAATCGACACCCAGTTCTCGACTGTCATGATGGATCTATGCTTGTTAAATGAACGGACAAAGAAGAACTTAATCGTGTTTTGTTTTGACACCGTCCAGCCGCGGTCTCGAGTGCAGGCCACAGGACGGCGTACAGATGTACGCAGTAGCATGCGGCAGGTGAGGAATAGCGGAGATTCTCGGCCGGCTTATTGCCGTCGACGGCTGCGAGCCGGCTGGATTCGATAAAAACGCCTAGTGTAAACCATTTCGATTCCACGTGTGCTGCAGGCCTGCCAAGCTGGCGCTACTCGCAGTCTGGCAAGTGATGACCGCCTTCGTACCCCTCTAGTTCTTTCCTCTCGCTTGTTGCCTTAGTCTTGTTCGTCGATGTCGAAGGATTCACGGTCAGAATCACGCCAGCCTTACAATGATTCGCTGAATGTTGGTAAGCTCTCGAAACGGTGCGGCAGTGTCCCTTCGATGCCGCCTTTTGTCCCCTCCGGCATTTCCGTAGCCGCCCCCTGAGACCCTGTGCCGTCGACGCATTTGCCTCCACAGTAGCAGGTTTGTGAACAAAGTAACATCCCTGTACGCCACTCAGTCCACTCTTCCCTGACTAAAACAGTACCGCGCCGCAGGCTCCTCCAATGGCCGCCATCCGTCACAAGTCGCTCCGAAAGTGGGAAGCCGCTGCGCGCGAGCTGTCTACACTCCCGGGCCGCTCATGAGGAGGGGCATGCTCAAAGAGGTCGGGTACGGACGACTTGGCGACAAATACAAACGGCGCAAAGCATGCGGATGTTTTCGTGAACCGGTCATTCCGACACGAATGGCTGCGCAACCATCTTTCGCCACTTGCTGCGATGCGAAGGTGCTGCACTGAGGTCACGTACTGCATGCCAGTCCTGAGCCCCATAGTGCGCCAAAATGCCTCACCTGCTCCCTTCGCATCTGAACATGTCACAAGCCCATAGCCTACTGACATCGCGAGGCTGAAACCGCGGTGCTTCCCGGTGAGAACTCCGAGCCCTACGCCGGAACACATTCCCGACCGAGGTTGACATGCAACCTCCACGACATGTTTCCGACGGAGCGGACGGGGGTGACGGAGCTTAGCTGGAAAGAACCCAATGTGAATTTTGTCGCAGGAGCAGCCACGGCACGATCAACAATGTCACCAGAGGAAGCAGCAGCAGCAGAAGCAGCAGCAGCAGCAGCAGCAGCAGCAACAGCAGCAGCAGCAGGGGCAGCAACCGAAGCAGCAACACCTCGAGAAGCTGAAGGGGGAAGAGGCGGAGCAGAATCTGCACGAGCAGCGGAGCCACGGGCAGGTGATGTGCAGAGGGAGGAGGAGGACGATGACGACATGGTGGACGCGCAGTCGGAAGAGCGTGCGGCAGCTCGGCCAGCCAGGCGCACGCGGCAGCAGCGCACCAGGTCGTACGGGAAGGCACCGTACAGGGGCGTGCGGCAGCGCGGGCGCAACAGTTGGATCGCGGAGATAAAGTCGGGACAGGGCGCGAGGGAGTGGCTGGGAACATTCACGACAGCGGAGGAGGCTGCTGTGGCGTTTGACGCGGCAGCCAGGCGCCTGAGGGGGCCCAGGGCAAGGACGAACTTTCCATGGCCTGATTCCGCACGAGACGCTGTGGCAACAGCAGCAGCAGGAGCAGCCGCAGCAGCAGCAGGCCCTTCCGCTCCAGGAGTTGAGATAGAGAAGAGGGCAGGTTGTTCGGCCCCCCAGAAGAGTGAAGCTGGANTGGACAGGAGAAGAGTAAGCCAACAGCTTCACGCAAGGTGCGTAGACACAGCAGCCCTCCGCCTTCGCCTCTTTCTTCCTCGTCCACGTCATATTCCAACTCGGCCGAAGCTGCCGTCTCGGACCCCATGCCATTTTGCTTGGAAGGTTCAGGGAGTCTTCTTGGGTTTGCATCTGCCAGCGCTCCGACAACCCCAGCCGCGGACGTAAAGGTGGTCGCGGCGCACAGCAGCATGAACATGAGCGAGGAGATGGCGGAGATTCAAGGAGGGCTTACAGGGGAGATCCAATCGACATGGCATGGGGGACCTGGTCCGAACAAGGGTCGGGAGGATTCACCAGCATGGGCATCCGACGGCTCAGGTTTCGTGCAGCCGGGCAGCCTTGATCCAGGGATGGTAGCATCAAGTGCTGCGGCAGAGAACGTTGTGCCGCCCAGATTAGAGCAAGCGGAGCAGCAGACACTTGCTTCTGCAGTGTTTAGGGCCCAGCAGGGTTTCCTTTCACAGCTTCCGCCACAGCATCTCACATTGCTGCAGCGCCACAGCATGCAACAGCAGCAGCAGGACTCAGGGCATCAGCTTCTGGAGCCGCTGCAGCAGCTTATCCCCCACCACCTGCTGCTGCTGCAGCAGGCTGCATCACCACAGCAGCAGATCCCATCGCTCGTTGCATCGGACAGTGCCATCCTCTCCCAGTCAAGCCCTGCGTTCCAAATGGGACTGCTGAGGGCGCCTCAGCAGTCGCACCCCTCAGTGAGGGGTGGGCTGGTGCCATCGCTCTCGTCTTCCACTACTCCTGTCATGACCCATTCGCACTCTGCGCCCACAATCTCAGCGCACGACCTAAGCCTGCCGATTTGCGGCAGTGCACAGATTGCCGGTCTGCGACCACCAGGCGAACAGCCTAGGCCGGAAATCTCGAACGTGGGAGGGCCATCTACTTTCACAGAAGCAGGCCAGGGGCTGCAACAGCAACTTGAACAGTTGCTTTGGCTGGTAATACTGGATCAGCGATCCCATCGGCAGCAGCAGCAGCAACAGGAGCAGCAGGCAGCGGTGACTGGTACAAGCACAGGTACAGAGGCACAGAACTGTGAAACTGTAATGGTAGGAATGCATGAGCTTCAGTCACTGCAGCACCAATGGAATCAGCTGGAGCACCAGCAGCAAATCAAGGCTCAGCAGCAGCATCAGCAGCAGCAGCAGCAGCAGCAGCAGCAGCAGCAGCAGCAGCAGCAACAGCAGCAGCAGCAGCAGAAACAACAGCAGCAGCAGCAGCAGCAGCAGCAGCAGCAGCAGCAGCAGCAGCAGCAGCAGAAAAATCAGCAGCAGCAGCAGCAACAGCAACAGCAGCAGCAGCAGCAGCAGCAGCAGCAGCAGCAGCAGCAGCAGCAGCAGCAGCAGCAGCAGCAGCAGCAGCAGCAGCAGCAACAGGAGCAACTGGCAGCGATGACTGGTGCAAGCACAGGTATAGCAGCACTAACCTGTGAGACTGTGGCCGTAGGAATGCATGAGTTTCAGTCACTACAGCACCAATGGCAGCAGCAGCAGCACATCATGGCCCAGCAGCAGCAGCAGCAGCAACAGCAGCAACATGCAGCGGTGACTGGAACAAGGACAGATACAGAGGCACAGAACTGTGAAACTTTCATGGTAGGAATGCATGAGCTTCAGTCACTGCAGGACCAATGGCATCAGCTGGAGCACCAGCAGCAAATCAAGGCCGAGCAGCAGCAGCAGCAGCAGCAGCAGCAGCAGCAGCAGCAGCAGCGGCAGCAGCAGCGGCAGCAGCAGCGGCAGCAGCAGCAGCAGCAGCAGCAGCAGGGGTACACTGTTCAAACACACATGGAGGTCATGCCAAATGAAGGAACACCAATGAAGGAACCCACAACCTTGCAGGCAAATGCCAAGGCAGAGCTATGGGCTGGCCGAAGTACATACTACCAAGGCACTGGTTGCGAGCCACTGGAGCGTGCTCACAGCAGCTCGCCAGAAGGTAAAATAGTTACTGCAACCACCAAAACGGCGGCTGGGGTTGATTCTGCAGAGGCAAACGTAGTCGCTGCCGCCACCGAAATGGCCCCAGGTCCCACCGAATGCCCTGTCTGCGAGCTCTCAGATCCCTCTTGCTGGGCCTGCGCTCTCGCTGCAGCACACTCCAGCACTTTCCAGCAAGACACTCATCCGGCAGATGTCATGCATGACGATGAAAGTGCGCCTGTAATGGATACCCTCTACTTCTAAGAATTCTTCAATGGAGGTCACACCTTGGGAGTTTTTTCTTCCCCCTTGCAGGCCTGTCCCTCCATGGTCTCTGCAGTGGTTTTCCCTTGCAATGTTTTTTTCCCCCCTCCCTGAAGAGTTTCCTTCTCAGGAAATGACATGAGTTGGCAGAACGTTGTTGTTAATCTTGCGAGGGGAAATTTTGGATCCAGCTGGAGATCAGATTCCTCGTGAGTTCCTTCCAGTTTAGTCATACTTCAATGGCTGGCGGTCCATTGCAGGTAGAAGAAAACTGGAAGATCTGACCTGTAATCCGGTCTCGAGATGAGTGATGTTTTCCTGTGAGACATGCATGCCTGCGAGTGATGTATGCAGATGAGTAATGTTTGTGCATGAATGATGTATAGATAGGAAAGATTTATGCATGTCAGTGATGTATGCACGTGGTTGGTGTATGTGTTGCGTATTCACGTGACTGATGCAGGCATGTGTGCAATTTCTGTACGGAAGTAATTAATGCACACAATTCATGCATGCATGTGATTGATGTACGTACATGAGTGATACATTGATGCGAGTGATGTTGCACATGAGTGATGAACGTATGTGTGATGTTTTCATGTGAATGATGCATGCACTTTCGTTATGTTTGAGAGTTTCATGCACACAAGTGATGTATGCACATGAGTTATGTATTCACGTAAACAATATATGCATGTGTGCAATGCATGAAAATCAGTAATGTACATAGGAAAATGGTCATTGCGCGTAGCTGATGTATGTTTGTAAGTGATGAATTGTTCCCCCCTGAAAGCCCTATGTTTTATCTTCTCCCACACATTTTCCCCCATTGACTTCCTTAGCTTTCATGTTCTGCTATCCAAGAAAACACTGCAATTATCATCTGAAATCCATGCCTTTCTGCAAGCTGCTTCAGTCATTCTTGGCACTGGAAGACTCCCTAACAGATGCTTATCCTATTTTCACGAGGTTATGTCCGGTTGCTTCTCCCATTTTCTCCCTTAGTTTTTTTTTCTCAATTTGCTGATATTTACTCTCGTTTGGAGCCACTCAAAGCTGGTTTTGCAAGTTGATAAGCCTTGTGGTTTTCATGGTGACTTCTCCCTCTCTCGCTGTTATGCTCTCTCAAGATAGTTTTATAAGATACTTCTGCGTGCAACATTTGTTCCCAACTGACACTTCCTCCATGTTCTTGCTCCTTTTCTTCCACGTAGAATTCCTATGGACTCAGTTTTGGTCCTAGTCTCTTCTGTCTCCGTCACACATTCTTTCGCACTTCATTGCCATAGCCCTCAAAACTCAGATCACCAATTCTAGTCGTTTTCAGATAACAAAAAACAGCAGATATGCAGGTAGGCAAAAGCACACGAGTGCGGGAAGGTGGTGTAAGTAGATTAGCAGAAGTACAAATGGAAATATGGCCGTGGCAAGAAGAGCACATGAAAAATCAGAGTACAAGGAGTATGAGGTAGCATGCGGCATGCAAGAGAAGTATCAAGAGGAAGGCAAGAGCTGCTTTAGGCAATGAGCGGAGGAGGAAAGTGATGGAGCAAGGAGCTGTAACTGAGAGATCATCAAATTATGAGCAAGGACCAAGATGGCAGAGCAGTACATCGTGGCAATGCCACAGAATTAAAGGTAATGACAAAAAAACGTTTTCCTGGTTTGAATTGGAGGGAATTGCTTGCTATTGAGCTAACCACCTCTGGCAGAGAAGGCGTGAAACCGAAAAAGCTCACAAGGGTTTTTACACCTTCTTCCTTTGTTGACATGTGTCATGCACCCCAAACTTAATTAGGCATACATTTCACCTTCAAGAGCACTAAAACCTTAGCATTACATCTCAAGAAGAGCTCAATTTGTCAATACACAAGAGAGCATCAAGCAAGGGTTGATTGATCAGCATGCAGTAAAAGTCCTTTGATATCTATCTGTCGAGTCCTAGAACTCAAAAGCACATTCCTGGGAAGTGGCCTCAACCAGCCACATCACGAATTGACTTGCACTGTAGGCTTGAAACAAAAGCATCCTAGTGTCAAGGTGACAGACCAACCATGTGGCGTCCAAGAAGCTACAGACTTTCTTTCTTGGAAGCTTCCATAAATACCAAGACGTGCATGGGGCCTGGATCAAACTTATGACCTCTCACTTGGCCAAATCAAAAAAATGGCCAAGGTAACCACTCACCCACATGGTGTACTCACAGGTCATATCTCACATGAGACAGAGCATAGTTGAGTCACATCACAACGGATTCAGGGGTCATACCTCCACAATGGGCAGAGCATTCCTGATCCGTCCTACAACACTGAACAAGGGGCAAAAACAATCAAAAATTCTCTTCCTTGCACCTTGCCTGAGTGAGCATCATCATTCGTCATCACTTGCATTGACCATGCCGATACCTTGCCTGTCCGCCTGGTGGAGATCCTTGTCGAGAGGCTTTGTAAGCATGTCAGCCCGGTTTAGCTTGGTATTGACAGACTTGAGCTCCACTGTCCGCTTGTTGACCAAGTCTCGAGCGTAGTGGTAGCGGATCTCTATTTGCCTTGTGCGCCTGGATAGGACGGGGTTATTGGAAATGTCAATTGCGCTCATGTTGTCAATCTTGATGACCGTCGCTGTTGCTTGTGGTGCTTTCATCTCAGATAGCAAGTTTTGTAGCCGCAACATGTATTTACACACCTCAACCAAGGTGATGTACTCAGTTTCAGTTGTTGACAAAGAGACGCATTCTTGCTTGCGACTTACCCAACTGACTGCACCTCCATTCAGCATACACACAAAGCCGGAGGTAGATTTTCTGTCATCGATATTCCCTCCACAATAAGCATCGGTGAAGCACATGAGACGGAGTGACACAGATCCAGCAATGCCTCCAAACTGGAGCCCCACGTGCCGCGCCCTCTAAAGGTAGCACATGATGCGCTTCACAGCCTGCCAATGAAGTGGACCACGATTGGCCACAAAGTGGCTCACCTGCCCAACAACATGGGCTATATTTGGTCGGGGGTGACCTTGGCATACATCAGACTTTCCACTACAGACAGATATGGGATTCCCAGTATGTTGGTTTTCTCCACTTCTTTGGATGGGGACATGGAGGAAGAGAGCTTGCACTCCGAGCTCATGGTTGTGCTGGCAGGCTTACAATCTGCCATGCCGTATCGTTTGAGGATGGAGTCAATGTATTTTGCCTGGTTTAGGCTGATGGTACCTGCTACTCTATCACACTTGATGGCGATTCCAAGGTAGAAGTCAAGAGGACCCATGACCTTCATCTCATATGTGCCACTCAGCTGCACCTTGAGATCGTCTAGCAGCCGCGTTGAAGAAGAGCATACAATGAGGTCATCAACGTACAGGGCAACCAACATGGTCCCTTGGTCGCCCTCACGCACATACATGCTAGGGTTGTAGTCGCAGTGCATGAAGGACTCCTCAGCCATGAATGCATCCTTCTCCTGGTACCAAAGTCTTGGCGCTTGTTTTTGCCCATAGAGTGCCTTCACCAATCTGCAAACCTTGCTATCAGGAGCATCAACCCCCTCTGGAAACTCCATCAACACCTCCTTATCAAATTTTCCATAGAGAAAGGTTGTCTTGACATCCATCTGGTGGACCTCCATGTTTTCGGCAGCAGTATTGGCGAGCATTGACCGGATGGAGGCAAATGTCACAACTGGAGCGAAGGTCTCATAGTACTTTGTTCCAGGCCGTTGAGCGAACCTATTTGCTACCACCAGTGCCTTGTACTTGTCTATCTTGCCGTCCTGTCTCCTTTTTCCTTTCAGCATCCACTTGGACTGATGGAAACTTGGCAGCCCTCAGGGAGGTGATCAGGCTCACCAAGAGCCGCCTAGGCAGGACCAACTGTTTGTGAGAGGGAGTTGCATGTTGCACAGACAGAAATTACGGAAGAAAATGTAGGTCTGCAGAGAACGTGAATGTCTAAATCGATTTTTGAGTGAGAAAGTACATTAGCACAGCTTTCTAACAAGCCTAAGTACGCCTTATTTGGCACATGGAGCTGGAAAAACCACTCTGTCAAAGTTCACCTCCTAGCACACTCCTAGCCTAGCGGGATGAGCGGCAGTCACACTCTCACACAAGAGAATTACTATCCCTGCCATGTGCACAACCAATAATCTTGGTGGGGACCTTCCTTGAAGCTCCCTGAAGGTCCTTTTGCCGCCTTTCTACCCTGAAGGCCGCTCCAAACCTCCTTGGCCAATAATTGTGGCCGTCATTGATGCTGGTAGTGTAGGAGCCATCACTTTAACCGGACCCATCGCCACCAAACCTTGAAAATCCATATCTCCCTCAAACGGACTCCGAATCGAGTTCCGTAAAGTGCTACAAAACCAGCAAACCATCCTCTATTCACTTTTTGACCTGATGATTTTTATCGAGCAACCCACTTTGGTCACTTTTTTGGCACCCCATATCCAACATTCTCCCACTTTGCAAGAATAAAAATCACACAAGTCCACACTGTCTCCTCAGCTGCTGAAAGCGGTGTGCTGCCAGCGGCTTGGTCAAGAAGTCTGCCAGCATCATGCTTGAAGGGAAGAACTTGATCTGCACTACCTTCTTTGCCACGAGTTCGCGGAGGAAGTGATATCGCAAGTCAATGTGCTTGGTGCGGGCGTGAAACTCTGCGTTCTTGGTCAGAGCAATGGCGCTCATGTTGTCACAGTAGATTGTAGTTGCTGTGGTTTGCTGCTGTCCAAGGCTTTCCAGGAGCTCACGCAGCCACACGGCTTCCTTTGCTACTTCACTTAAGGCGATGTACTCAGCTTCGGTGGACGAGAGGGCGATGCACTCTTGCTTCTTGCTCCTCCAACTGATTGCACCTCCCCCGAGCACGAACCCACTGGTCAACCTCCTAGTGTCCAGGTCACCTCCCCAATCTGCGTCACTGTAGCCGATGAGGATGGGGCTGTTGTTGCCGTTGAAGGTGAGGCAAAGGCTGCTGCTACTATCGAGGTAGCGCAGCACACGCTTAACCGCCTCCCAATGTGGCATGCTGGGATTCGCGCAAAACTTGCTGAGCACTCCCACTACTTGGCTGATGTCGAGGCGCATGCCGACTGCAGCGTACATGAGGCTCCCAACTGCTGCTTGGTACGGCACTCCTTCCATGCGGCTGCTCTCTTGCATGCCACGGGGAGTCTGCGTCATGCTCAGCTTCACTCCCATTTCGAGTGGTGTCGCTGCTTTGCGCGCTCCTGCCATGTTGAAGCGCTTGACGATGTCGCTCACGTACGTGCTCTGCGACAACTCCAAAGTCTGCTGCTGCTGGTCGCGCTTGACCTGAAGGCCAAGGTAGTAACTGAGCTCTCCCATGTCTTTCATGTCAAACCTGGCAGCAAGGGACTGCTTCACATCGTCCAGAAGAGACTTGGAGTGAGATGCAATGAGCAGATCATCAACATAGAGCAAGATGATGATCTGGTTTGCCTCTTGTGTGCGCCCATAGACAGCATGGTCTACTTCACTACGCACAAAACCAAGGCCAGCTAGCTGCTCATCCATCTTGTGGTACCATGCTCTCGGGGCTTGCTTCAGGCCGTAGAGGGCCTTCACAAGCTTGCACACCAAACCTTCCTTCCCTTCCACGACATACCCCTCCGGCTGCTCCATGTACACATCCTCCTCAAGGTCACCATTCAGAAATGCACACGTCACATCCATTTGGTGCACCTCCCAGTCCATAGCAGCAGCAAGAGCGAGGATCGCTCGGATGGATGGGAACTTAGCGACAGGTGCAAATGTCTCATTGTAATCCACACCCTCTGTCTGCGCATACCCCTTTGCAACCAGCCGTGCTTTGTACCTGAGAATCTTACCATCCGCACCAGGCTTGCTCCTGAAGATCCGCCCGCATCCGATCACCCGGCTGCCGCGTGGAGCCTCCTCGAGAGTCCAGGTGCCGTTCTTCATGAGCGCATCATACTCCTCATTTGCTGCACCACGCCAATCTGCCACCTCAGCGCTATCCATGGCTTCAACAAATGTGGCTGGGTTATCGGTGACTGTGAGGAAGAGAAGCTCGAGATCAGACGACTCCGTTGGTGGTGGAATGGTGCACAAGTTCACCAGCTCCTCCAGCGGCCTCTGTTTGTTTGCAAGGCGCTCGGATCGCCTCAGCGGCTCCCCATTGTCCTTTGCACCTTTGTTGAGGCATGCGGACCGTTGTAGCAGCTGCTCTGCGTTGCTTTGCTGCTCCTCCTCATCAGATTCCGCTGCTAGCTCCTTCTCCTTCTCAGCTCCCTCCACCTCTTTGTCGTTGCTGCTGTCACCGCCATCTTCCGCACCGTCCTCTTCTGCTATCGGTACTTCTCCCGATTCTGGTACAAGTGCGGGAGCGAGCAATACTGCCGACATAGGGCTCCAAGTCCAGCCCTTCAAGTCCTCTTGAAAGACGACGTCACGACTGCGGATGATCTTGCGAGCAGCAAGGTTGTAGAGGCGGTATCCCATGCTGTCGTAGCCGAGGAAGGCAGCCTTCACCGACTTTGCGTCCAGCTTGTTACGGCTGGCGGTAGGCACGTGCACGAATGCGCCACACCCGAAGACTTTCAGGTGCGTCATTGTTGGCTTGCGTCCCGTCCACGCCTCCTCCGGTGTCATCAGCGGCACGGCGCGCGTTGGACTCCGGTTTTTCAGGTACACGGCAGTGTTGACCGCTTCCGCCCAGAAGGTTGGTGGGAGCTCCGCGTCTTGGAGCATGCTGCGAACACGCTCCATGAGTGTGCGGTTTGCACGTTCAGCCACGCCGTTCAGCTGAGGTGTTCTAGGTGGGGTGACCTCGTGCTTCATCCCGCGACGCTTGAGGTAAGTGAGGAAGTCGTTGGAGAGGTACTCTCCTCCACCATCGGTGTGAAGCACCTTCAACCGCCGTCTTCCTCGACTTGTCATCAATGAACATGACAAAGTACAACTTGCCGGACAAGGACTGTGATGGCATGGGACAGCACAAATCAGAGTGAACAAGTGAGAGAAGCTCAGCCGCCCCCTTTCCTTCCACCGTGAAAGGAGCGCGGGCGTGCTTGCCTTCAATGCAGCTCTCACAACTCGATGCACCTGGCTGCTTCACCCCCTTGAGCTCCAGGCCGCGGACCATGTGCTGCATGGAGATGATGGCGCCAAAGCCGAGGTGACCGAGCCGGCGGTGCCACAGGCCGATGTCGTATTTTCCCTCTCTCGCCGCCAACGCTGAGTCGGCTTCCTTCTCCGACGCCATGTAGAGGCGGTAAAGACCGTCCTCCTTGTTCGCTTCAGCAAGCACACGGCCTGCACGGGCAGAGATGGTGCAGCCGCCATTCTCAAAGCAAACCTGCATGCCTTCGGAGATGAGAGATGACACAGAGAGGAGGTTAGCTGCCAGCCCCGGAACATGGAGCACCTCCTTCACACGACGTTCCACGTGCTTACCCTCAACGGAAGCACAAAACACAATCTCACCCTCCCCAACCGCCATTTGCACATGGTTATCCCCAATGTACACCCGACGAGGCTCGATGACGGTGTAGACGACGAACCACTCCCGGCGACACGTCATGTGGCGCGTGGCTCCCGAGTCGATGATCCAGAACAGGGCGGTGTTGTCGGAGACTTGCAGGACCCGGATGGTTGTCACAAATCCACTCTCCCAATCTGTGGCGTTCGCGGAAGCATCGGACTGTTTTCCCTCTCCCACTCCTGCAGCAAGGTCCGCCTTCTTCTTCCGGCATTCGCGTGCCCAATGGCCCGACTTCTTGCAGTAGTGGCAGTTCCCCTTCTTCTTCCCTCCTCCGCCATTGCCCCTGGTTGGTGCAGCACCACCCCCATAACCAGAGTTGGTGATGAAAGCGACGTCCAGTCCGCTTCCGCCCTCTTCTCCCTTGCGCCGCTCCTCCTCAAACTGCAGGCTCTCCTCCACATCATTGAGGGAGAGCTTGTCGCCACGCAGGTCCAGGGCAACAATGAGAGGAGTATAGCTGCTAGGAAGACCAGAGAGGATGGTTAGCATGAGCACACGTTCCTTGACAGGGTCCTCAATTGCAGCAAGCTAGTCAGAGAGAGACTTCACCATGTTGATGTAGTCAATCATGGATCCGGATTCATCCATCTTCATAGTGTGAAAGCGACGATGCAGCTGCATGTTCATGAGGATTGACTTGGAAGCATAAGTGGACTCAAGCTTTTTCCAAACCTCCTTTGGCGTGAGGATACCACGGACGAGGAGTTGCTGCCGTTCGGCGAGGTGGAGGTAGATGGTTGCGAGGGCGCGGTCACGCTTCTCGCGGTAGGTAAGGGCCTCGACAGGCGATAGGGAGCTTTCTTCTGGTTCCTTCTCCTTCTCATCCACCTGGCTCCAGAGACCCTTCTCCATCAGCACCATCTTCATGTTGTTGCTCCAGTTAAAGAAGTTCTTGCCTTCGAACTTGGCGATGTTGACGCCGGCCACCACGGAAGCGGATGTCGCCATGGTAGTGCAATGTTCAGCCCACAAACGTCAAGAAATGCCTCAAGGATGAGACAAAGCCTTGTTCTAGCTCTGATACCACTGATGGAAACTTGGCAGCCCTCAGGGAGGTGATCAGGCTCACTAAGAGCCGCCTAGACAGGACCAACTGTTTGTGAGAGGGAGTTGCAGGTTACACAGACAGAAATTACGGAAGCAAATGTAGGTCTGCAGAGAACGTGAATGTCTAAATCAACTTTTGAGTGAGAAAGTAAATTAGCACAGCTTTCTAACAAGCCTAAGTATGCCTCATTTGGCACATGGAGCTGGAAGAACCACTCTGTCAAAGTTCACCTCCTAGCACACTCCTAGCCTAGCGGGATGAGCGGCAGTCACACTCTCACACAAGAGAATTACCATCCCTGCCATGTGCACAACCAATAATCTTGGTGGGGACCTTCCTTAAAGCTCCCTGAAGGTCCTCCTGCCACCTTTCTACCCTGAAGGCCACTCCAAACCTCCTTAGCCAATAATTGTGGCCGTCATTGGTGCTGGTAGTGCAGGAGCCATCACTTGAACCGGACCCATCGCCACCAAACCTTGAAAATCCATATCTCCCTCAAACGGACTCCGAATCGAGTTCTTTAAAGTGCTACAGAACCAGCAAAACATCCTCTATTCAATTTTGTGAATAGAGGATGATTTTTTATCGAGCAACCCACTTTGGTCACTTTTTTGGCACCCCATATCAAACATGGACCCCACAACGTGAGCCTAGGTAGGTTTGTCCACCAGCACCCATGTCCCAGTTTCCTCGATTGAGCTGAGTTCACTACGAATTACTTCATCCCATTCACCTTTGTCAAGCTGGATGAGTGCCTCTGTGACAGACGTTGGCTCCTCTTGAACCATGAACTAATGGTTGAAGCCTGTCCATTCACCCCTATCTGCGTCGTAGTGCTACCGAGGTACTTTGAGGGCCCTCACCGGCCTGGACGTGCAACTTGAGCCATTCCCTACAGGCTTCGTACTCTCCCCCATTGTCTGTTCTGAATGCATTCACCTTCTTTCCACTATGTCGCTCAACCATAGCGACAAAGGCCTGCAGATTCTCCTTCACCTCACATTTCTATTTGAGAAAGTACATAAAGACTTTGCAGTTGTTGTCGTCGATACATGTGAGGAAATATCTGCTGCCTCTATTTAACGGTATGCAAAAGGAACCACACATGTCAGAGTGGACCAGGTCAAGGGCGCAAGAGCACGCGTGCCATTGCGCTTGAAGGGTTTCCTCTTTCCCTTGCCTTGAAGGCATGGCTCACACATGATCCCGGCTCCCTCCACCTCATCACCTAGCCCCATCCCATGCACTTACTCCTACCTTCCCATGAGCTCCAATGTGCGATGAGCCACGTGTCCAAAGCACATGTGCCACAGGTTCTTGGAGGATGTGCAGATTCTAGAATGAATAGCCCCGGCGGTTACATTTGCTTGCGAGTTTGTTGCCAAATTGTCTGCTGCCAGTGCTTTTGCTGCTCCAACATGTCCTTCCTCATTTGAATCCACATAGCTGCTCTCCTCAGCATCACTCTCAGCTGACAATTCAGCCGTTGAAGTTGTCATTTTTGTGTGCAAGACGTAGAGTCCATCAACGCGAGGAACTTGTGCAACAACCTTCATGGCAGAGTAAGAGATTCTGATGTCCTTGGCAGGGACTATCACCTCTTCCTTCTATGCAAAAAAGACCACTGTCATGCCATGGTCAATTATCTTAGACACGGAGAGAAGGTTGGCTATGAAGGAGGGCAAGTAGACCACACCCTCAAGCTTGAGGTTGGAATCTCCACCGTTGACACCCACTGTGACCAGCTTGTCACCAATCCCTTTAGTTGCCTCAACCTTTCCGTTGGTGACTCTGAAGTTCTTGTTGTATGGAGCGAGAGAGATAAAGTCTCTCTTCTCGTAAGCGGTGTGCTCTTTTGTGCCTGAGTCAAGGCCGTAGGCTCCTAGCCCGAGTATCGCCCTCCCTTTGTTGGAGGCACACTCAACCATCAAGCTTGTAGGATCCTTCCCACCATTTGTACCTCGCCATTCATCCCCATCTCCTCCCTCTCTCTTTGGTGTACAACACTCTCAAGCCCAGTGTCTAGCCTTACCACAGTTATGGCAGCTTCCTTGGCACTTTGCACCCCTTCCACTCTTGCTTTTGCTCTTGCTTCCCTTGTACCCAGAGGAGGAGGTATTGCGCAAGGTGACGCTGCTCCGTGAGGCAAAGGCAACCATGTTTTCTTCACTACTGCTACGACGCATGAATCACTGTCATCATGGGGCCCAAACTTTCCGGTAACGTCATCAGAAAAATCATGGCCTGCATATCGGATTTCAGGTCCCACCCTATGCCGGTGGCTTGTTGCAAGAGCATCTCAAACTTCTGCATAAAGACGGAAACACCCTCCCCTTCACCAAGCCTTATGCAGATGAGCTTTTGTATAGTGAAGAGACGGTTGGTGAGTGAGGAGGACTAAAACACCTTTCCAGGTTTGGCGTATGCCGCGGCTGCCACTGTACAACCGCTTGTGTGTGAAAGGACTAAGGGTTGTATAGAGGACACAAGAATGGCGAGAGCCTTCTTGTTGAGCTTGACCCATGCCACAAGGTCAGCACCCTCTTCCTTTGGTACTGGGATAGTTCCATCAAAGTATCCTAGCAGATCTCTATCATCCATGATGATCTCAAACTTCCACTTCCAGAGGGCAAACCCCTCTCCATCAAACCTGAGGATGGACGAATGATTCCTTGGTTCCCCTGTCCCTGCCATCCCTACAACTACAACTGCTACAGCTGCTGCACCTGTCGTTGATGCTGATGTACCTGTGTTTGAGGCCGATGTAGGCTGTTGGTGAGAAGAGGCAACTGCTTCCCGTGTTCACATTGGCCGTTGCAAGCAGATATAGGCTGATGTAGGCTGACGTAAGCTGATGTGAGCTCCTAGAGTAGAAAGGTGCATATGTGTTGCATTCCCCTCCGGCTGATTACCGACCTGCAAACAAAGAAGTTGGGTGAGAGCGAAGGTGCTCTCACTGCTCGTGAGTTTAGCAGTTGCGTGCGTGAAAATTCTCTCCCCAGAGGAGTGGGCCCATAACCCTTTGATAGCTACTGAGCTAACCACCTCTGGCAGAGAAGCCGTGAAACCGAAAAAGCTCACAATGGTTTTTACACCTTCTTCCTTTGTTGACATGTGTCATGCACCCCAAACTTAATCAGGCATACCATTCACATTCAAGAGTACTAACACCTTAGCATTACATCTAAAGAAGAGCTCAAGTCATCAGTACGCAAGAGAGAATTAAGCAAGGGTTAATTGATCAGCATGCAATACAGGTCCTTTTATAGTTGTCTGTCTAGTCCTAGAACTCAAGAGCACATTCCTGGGAAGTGGCCTGAACCAGCCTCATCACCAATAGACTTGCACTATGGGCTTGACACATAAGCATCCTAGTGTCAAGGTGACAGACCAACCATGTAGCGTCCAAAAAGCTGCGGGCTTTCTTTCTTGGAAGCTTCCATAACAACAAATATGTGCATGGGGCCAAGATCAAACTCATGACCTCTCACTTGGCCAAATCAACAAAATGACCAAGGTAACCACTCACCCATGTGGTGTACTCACAGGTCATATCTCATATGAGACAGACCATAGTTGAGTCACATCACAACGGATTAAGGGGTCATACCTCCACAAGGGGAAGAGCATTCCTGATCCATTCTACAACACTGAACAAGGGGCAAAAACAATTAACAGGAATGAATATCATGTATATACGCTTGAAAGAACATGAACAATGACTATGCTCGCAATACACATGTATGTGAGGTTGTCACTTTCTAATGGGAATGTGGGTAATGCAAAAAGAGACGTTGGCTCACTGCTTGTCGAGTTGTCTTTCCTCACAGGTGAACCTCATTTCAAGAGCTTGGAGTTAACCCCTAGGGAAGCTTGAATCTTGATATAATTTCTGCCATTTTGACAGCTTTCTTGAGTCCAAAACGACAAGATGGAACAGTCTGAATGTTTATTATTTTGGCAACATAGCCATTACTAGTGGTGATACGGACAAAAGTTACTACAACAGGGGGCTCCTCTGGTGGGAGGGGAACCAATAAGAGCAGGTGGGAGTTGACTTTGGAACAGGTCTTGAGCTGGAAGCATGGATTACTCTAGAACAAGAACCTCCCATGCCCATACACGGGCTGCAAAACGCTCAAAGGGTGCCTACCAGTCAATGTTGTTTTTTTCCTTTTCAATCAACTCCTAGGTAAGAGTCTCGAAAACCAGTAGTATGTGTTGGTGTATGGGATTTGGGCTGTGTGAGTATCAGATGGCTTTGAGCAGTAAGTATTTCATGGTTTACCTGGATGATGCTCCAGCAAGTGGATCGTTGCTTTTGTGACACAACTGATGCATCCCCACGACATTGTTCACCCACATGGCTGAAAGGATTGTCTTGGTGGTCGAGATCCGGATACACGGTGGTTTGTGCCGGAGCCTCAGGACCTTATGTCGTGCTCATGAGCGCTATAAGAACTTTTGTTATCAGATCACACATCATTTGGGTCTGTTCTGTGTGTTGTTTTGCATATACTTGGAGGTTGAGACCCGGGCACTCAGTGACATATTCTGGTGCCTCGGAAGACCCAGTCTCGTTGATCTTGTATCCTTGACATGTGCACTATCTTGCTGAACTTTTGGACAGAGCCTAATGGGCTAGCCACCAGTTGGGAGACTGGTGGCTAGCCAGTACGTAAGTCTGTTGTGGGCTCATTGTACCTCCTCCATTGGCTCTTTACTTATGCATTCCACAAATAGCCAACTCTTAGCCTTGCAATTCTTCCACTCACTGCCAGAGCTCATGTTTCATCTAGTATGGGTTTCCATGTCCTTAAACGATTATTTTATGGCATCAGAAAACATGGGGTCCGTGTAAGCAAGAAAGAAACAGAACAGGTCTGCAACGCAGCTTAGAAGCGCTATAAAGCCAGCAGTGGAAGGCAAAATCATCCAATCGGCCACATGGAGGCAGCTGCACAAAAGAAGTATTGGCATAGGAATGTGCGCAAAGTGCACAAGTGTAAAGGGTGCAGGTCGTGGCTTGTGCATTGCTGCAGTTGTGACCTGCAGCATGCAAAAAACTGCTTGCACTGCCTCATCCAACCGCCACCAACAGAAGGACTTACACCCAATTGGCGCCCCCAGCACCATCATCCCCTCTACCATGCGTGGAATGTCTGCCAACCCCCTGGCACTTCTCCCTTCTTGCCGCACAAACACAACTGACACTTTCTTGGCTGCAATTCCATCTCAGCTGCCGCCAACTCTCGCGTATACGCCACCTTTAAATGTCTCACCAGCCCCAGCAGGTATGTATCATCTAGGTACACAAACTCCTTACCCTCCCCTGTCATCGTCGCCTGAGTTGCCTCCAGCTCCATCTACTACATTAGGGCATACAACAACAGTCTGATGGGGTCCCACTGCTGGATCCCTCGCTCCGACCGGATGACGCTCGGCTGCACCCCCCTTGGAAGAGAAGGTCGGATGGCTCCACGTAAAAGAGGGCCAGCCCCCGGATGAGCCTCGCAAACTCTCTCTCTCGAAGTGACTCAAAAAGAGCCGCTCGCTCTACCGTGTTGTACGCATTCCACACATCCATTATGAGCACCCCCTAGTCTGGCCGAAGGTGCAACTGCTCTGAGATTGCATGGAATACCGTCTCTGATCCCGCCTCGGTCCCCACCGCCTGCTACAGCGGTGTCATTGCCCTCTCCATCTCCGCCCTCTCCGTACTCACCATCCAGCGGGAGAGGAGGGGTGGGATAGCCTCCCCAATTATGATGAGCCGCAACCTCCCATCGGGTTTGGCCAATGCAATGAGGCGGCTCACCGCCAGGAACCGCCGGGCAGTCGGGTGGATGCGACCTTGGCATAGGGATGGCAACAACTGTGGCAGGAGTCGGGTCAACCTCGAATGTTTGGCTACAACCTGTCATAAGTGGTCCAATGTCAACCTTGATGCCCCCCCTGCCCACCCTCTGCTGCTGTCCATTAGTGCCCATTGGATGCTATCAGTATTAGGAAAACACGCCTCCCCTCTTTGCACCCCTTCTCGTAGCCACTCCGGTAGCGGTTGCTCCGCCGCTGGGTGCTTCGCCTGGAGGGTAGCGAGTACCTCTAGGCTGGGCGGGGTGAGGTCCGTGGCGTCCAAGGTGTCGTACACCTTAGAGGTGCTCCCCCAGTGGTATTTTTCCACCGCCCTTTGTAGTCTCTGGTCCCTCATCTCCTGCTCTCGCCCTTGGCACCTACACGGAGGCGGGGGCCAGTCGCACTGCCTACGCAAAGAGCGCTTCCCACTCCCCCTGCTGAAACCTGATTACCAAATGGCCCACCCATTGCGTAGCATTGTCACAGTGCTGTTGGGGCCGAGTGTGTAGGATATAGCTGGGCATCACCTGGAGGAGGAGAGGTGTTGCTGTATCTTGAGGGTGGGTGGTGCATTGAAGCAGTGGTATGGCCATGGCCGCTCAGACTAGGCCAAGGGCCACTGCGAGGATGCGCGCATACACATGCGGCATCAAGACTGTCACCCCAAACAGGTAGCCCCAGTCGACTGTCTCCGCCCATTGCCACCGCCTCTCCCATCTCAAATGCCCCTCCTCCCCCTGGCCGCTCCTCTGCCCCTCCCCATCGTTCTCTTGCTGCCCCTCCCCATGTGTGCCCCTCCCCGCCCCCGCCCCGCACCCCTCGCCTTGCTAGAGTCGACACCCCCCTCCCATCCTCCTTGAGTCTTTGGGTCCATGTGGTGCTCCCCCCCCTCTCATTGTCCCTGCTTCTCACCTCCCTTTGCCGGTGCTCTCTGTCGGGCACCTCTGCATCTCCCCCCCTCTCATCCCGTCCCCGCTGCTCGCCTCCTCTCATCGCGGTCTCCCGGGACTCCTCTACACTGTGGACATCATGGATCCCCTTTCCGACCGCCCCTCCGGAATGATGCCTCTCCACACCTACCTCTGCTCGACTGTCCTCATTGGACGGGGCAGGGGACCATGTGCCAAGAAAATCCCGAGTCCTATCCTGGGTGCACGCCAGTCCACCTCCCTCCCCTTGCCTCCTCTCCCCCCTCCCTATCCCTTCCACTCATGTCTTTTTCGCTTCCTTCAAGCCTGCTGTCCTCAAACTCGCCTTGCTCAGCGGGCCTCTCTCTGTGAGTCTATGTACTCTTGGGACTGGATCCACCCTGAGTCGTTTGCCTCGCCCCTCCCGCTCTGTACCTCTCTGGCTTGTGTGCCTCCACCAATCTACCGTGCTGCCCTGCCCTCACTTCGCGGCCCCTGTTGTAGCACCCTCCTCTGCTCTTTTGTGACCACCACCTCCATACACCACCTATTGTGCTGCCGTGACCAGTGCTTGGTGATGGAGCATCTGTTCCAACGGACAAACACACAATCCATCTATGGACACCACCAAGGAGGGCCCTATTGCCAGGCTCGGGATTGGTCTCCTATCCTGACGGCGGCTTGCGCCGTCCTTGGTGCCTCCTCCTGTGTGTCCCCCTCTCCCACGCCCTCATCCTTGACCACCCCTCCAATCACTTCTCGCTCCCCTCCCCTCTTTGATTCCCCTTTCTGTCTCCTTCTTCCCCTGCTGCTCCCCTGCTCCCTGCCCCACTATTCCTTGCCTCTCCCTCGGTTTCAAGCACCCACTTTGGTAACTCTCCCTCTCTCTCCTTGCTATCTCCTTGCCCTCCCGTCCATCCTCCTTCATGCTCTGTCTCCCCCCACTCTTCGCCCCTCCCCCCCTCGGCTCCAGCTCTATCCTCCCTGTCCATGGTTGTGGCCGGCCCGCCCCATCTTTGTGTGTACACTCTTATTGTGGCCTCCCCTATGGCTTGCCCCAGGGCCCATAATCATGTCCCTCTCTCCGCCGTCTCCTCCTTTGCTTGTCCTGCTCGCCTCTTCCCCTGTGGTTCCATTCCCTTGTGCCCACTCAATGTACACGCCATTTTGTATTGCACATGCCGTGTCCCTAAGAGCAGTGGTCTCCCAGCCTCCACCACTTGCCTCCTCTCTACCTCACCCGACAGCTCTCCTGTCTTCATCTCTACCTCCTTTTCTTCCACCTCCTCCTGCGTTGGCTCTCCCTCCCCCCCCCCAAATTTCCCCCTATCCATGTTCCTCTTGTCACCCCCTCCTCTACCATCCCCTCCTTTCCCGGTACCGTCATCCCCAATCCCGCCCTCTTGAAACGACAAGGGCGAGTCTCTGGTGGTGCCATTTTGGTCTCGGTACTCATCTGCTCCATCCCTATCCTCTCCTCTCCTGTCCTTACCGGCTCCTTCCTCCACTACTCTCGGTGCCAGTTGTTCCCCCACTATCCGTGTCGTGCCTAGACTCCGCATAGTCTCCATCCTGTGCAAACTATGTTGTACTGTCTTCAGGGGTCGTCGCTGGTGTCTGCTCTGGTCCCCTCGTGCTCGCCATTGTGCACCCATGTTCGATGACTGCGTAGTGATCCTCCCCACCTATCTTGCCACTACCGCTGCTATTTCCACTTGTTGTGTTGAAGTCGCTGTTTTTGCTACTATTATAGCTGTGGTAGCAGTTGTTGCTATTGTTTCCAGTACTCTTATCTCTGTTACTCATGTCACTCCTGTTGTTGTCGATGTCGTTGCTGATGCTGTTATCATTGCTGCCATGACCGGGCCCCTCCACGGCCCCATCCAACATACTGTTGTCCCTGTTCCCCCCTGCCTCTTGCGTCGTGTTCTCCCCCAACTCATTGGTGTGTTCTATGTGTCGCCTCGGTTTCCCCTTGGCTCTCCGCTAGTATCACTTCCTTCTTCCTCCTTGGTTGTGCTTCACTTCGCCCCCCCTCCCGCTTACCCCCTCCTCGGTTGCGTTNGTTCCCCTCTCCGATTGTCCTCTCTCTCTCTCTCTCTCTCTCTCTCTCTCTAGGCAGCAAACTCTCTTGGCCAAGCGCCATAGGAGTCCCCTCTCTGCCCCCATCTCATCCCGCAATCTAGTCACCTCTAGGATAACTGTCGTCAAGATATGTTGCTGCTACTCCATCCTCATCGACATCTCCGCACCTGCCTCTCATAGCTACCGAGGCAAGCCCTGGTACTAGACCCTTGCCTCAGTCCTCTCTACTGCCCTCTCTGGAACCCTATGCTCCATTCTTGCCTGCAAGTCCCGGACTGCTTACCCTAGTCCTGCCATGCGGAGGTCCGTGTTACTTTGTGCCTCCTGGAGTTGCCTTACCATCCCGCCTAGCCCCTCAGCCTCCTGGTGAATCCAAGTGAGGCGTATCTCCATCTATTCACTACACTGGAGGAACATGCCTTGAATCCACTCCCGGATGTCCTATCTCACCTCCCCACACCCCCGATGGAACTCCTCGAGCAACCTCCTCCTAGTCTCCTTCAAGGCTTGCTCTCCCTCTAGTACCGCCCCCCACTACGCTCGGCCTGTCTCTCTTCCTCCCTCTCCTCACCTCACGCCGCGAAGCAAGTCGCCCACCGTCCTATCCCTTGCCTATGCGGGGGACCCCTCCTCTGTTGTTGCATGTACCTCCCTCCCCCATACCACGAGACACCCTCTCCTCCATCTCCTCCATCTCCGTCCTCTCCCCTCTCGTGTCCCTCTCCTGTGGTCCACTCATCCCCTGCTCTGAACCATCCGGCCCTGTGTCTCTCCTCTTGGGAGATCACATCCAACTCTCTCCTCTCCCCCTGCTCCAAACTCTCCACGCCTATGTCCCTCCTCTAGGGAGATCGCATTCGGCTGTCCCCCCTCCCCTCTTGATGATGCGGACTGTCCATCAGGGTTACTATCTTCATCCACCTCTCCTCTCCCTCCCCATCTGGCACTCAGAGGAGGAGGTCCTCTGCATTGGCACTGTGGGTATACAGGCTCGCTCACAAGGCTACAATTGCTTCTACCGCACAGGCCGTAGCAACTTGCCCTGCGTCTTGGGCCCCGTATGTGCTCGGGAATAGGAGAGGGGCGATGAGGTTTCCTATCGTCCAGACTCCATGCAAGATCTTCCCAATAGCTGCTCTACCCTATCGTGCACACCATGCCATTTCTCAAGAAGCTGTTGCCACATCCTTTCTGGGTGTCCTCGCCATTCCATCCACTCTCTCCACTGCCATGCTGAGCTCCGCCACCGACCCCTCCATCTGTACCCTCCAAAGAGCCACCTTAGTCGTAGACCGTACCAACCGGCAAATGTCCGCGACATCCTTGTTGGCACATACCATCGTGTGCTCCACCTCCCAAGTCGTATCCTCAACAGCCAAGGAGAGGAGCTCATGCTCCTGGTACAACCCTGGCCATCTGTGAGTCCCATCCATAGCATGTACCATTGTAGAATGGAGAATGGCTCTCGGGCCTCTCATGCCATTCTCCATCCCCTCCTCTCCCCCTCTCATCTTCTTGGGCCCTACGGAGGACTGACACCCAGTCTTCTCCTGGTCGTGCAATGCTAGCAATTATGAGCCATGTGGTGATAGATTTACTTGCCCACTCAGCTTCCATAGCAATGCTTGTTGCTGCGCCACATACCACGTGTGTGGTGACTGACTACCGCCACACACCATAAGTTCTTTCAACCGCCCACCCACCCCCTCTATCCCCGCTCACTCTCTCCTGTCCTCGTCATCCCGCCCTGCATCATTAGGGATACTCACCCTTGCCTCTCTTATGGCCTCACCCCCCTCCCTTCCAATCCCACCTGATTCAGACAAAACTGTTGCAGGAGTCGTCGGTGTTGTCCGCGGCTTTACCACTCCCCCATGGTGCTCACCTCCCTCTTCCCGCCGTGGCCTCCATGAAGCTTGCCCCGTTGGTCAAGGCATCTCCAGGCGCTCCGGTCCCCGAAGTGTGTGCAGGCCGCTCATTAGTGTCCTTTTGCGACATCAGTGAGTGCCGTGATCTGGCCGCTGCACAGCCAGCGGTAGCTACAGTGGCGGTGGTGCACTAGTCTGTGATGGTAGCGGCTGCGGCGGCAGTGGCGGCATGATCATTGTTGGCAGCGGCTGCAGTGGTGGTGGCATTTCTGGCGGCAGCGGCACTGAATATGGTGGTTTGGTCAGGGCTGGCGGAGTCGGTGGCCTATCAGGAGGCCGTGTGGCCGGCGGCACTGCCGGTTGCAGCCACGTTGGCGATGGTGACATTGCCAGTGTTGGAGGAGGCTACGGTGGCGATGCTGCGGAGGCTTCTGTGGGGATGGTGGCATGGTCAGTGCCATTGGCTGTTGCGCCTGCATTGTCGGTGGCAGTTGCGGTAGTGGTGGTGGCCTGGCCAGCATCGGCTGCGGTGCTCGTGGCGGTTGTGGTGCCGGCGGTTGCTGCTGTGATAATGGTGGCATGGCTAGTGCCGGCTGTTGCTGCGGTGGCAACAACATTGTTGCCGACAGTGGCAATGGCAGCTGTGGCAGTGGTGGCATGGCGATGACGAGAGGGTCGATGGTAGCCTGGTTACTAGCAACAGGCCCGGCGGTGGGATGGTCCGCGGTAGCAAGGCTGGAGTTGGTCAGGCCAGTGCTGGCACTGCTGGTGGCAGTGGCGGCAGCGCCATTGCTGATGATTGCATGGCCAATGGCAGCAGAGGGATCACTGGCAACGGAAGAGCTAGCGGCAACAGCGGTGGCGCTACTCATGGCGGCATGGCCAATGATAATGGCGGCAGCAGTTTTGGTAGCAGTAGTAGGGCCAACGGTGCTAGTGTTCGCATCGGCGTCCATATTGGCGGCTGCGCCAGAGGTGGTGATTGCAACTGTGTCACCAAAAGCAGACACACTAGGTGTGCTAACGTTGTTGACGGGGTGGCTATGATGGCATCCCCAATGACAGCTGTCTCAGCTCCACAGGTGGGGTTGTAGGCGGTGGTGGTGGCTATGGTGGTGACGGTGGCATCAACACTTGTGCTCTTGCTAGCCATCATACCTGTGGTGCTGCCAGCAACCACATCAATGCCGACGACTACGTCGGAGCTGACAACATTGGTGGAAGCACCTGCGCTGGTCCCAATAGCATCGCTGGCCGTGGTGCTGGCAACAGCCCCCTGGCCGGTGCCCGTAGTCGGTGCCAGTAGTACAAATTGTGGGGGGGGGGAGGGGGTCCATGGCGCACAGGTGAAGTTGGCGGCTGGCGACAATAGTAGGTGCTATTACAGGGCATCGAGATCTCTCCCGATAGTCGAAAGCCGTTGCTTGGTGGCTATGTGCGAAGCGAAGCTCTCGTTTTGCTCCATTCCGTTACCCAATGGTGGGGCTCACAGGGCTCCCCACGACGGCCCCATCCCCTAGGGGTCCGTTCTGTTCGTCAGAGCAACTCCATTCATCACCTGTCCCCCCCCCCCCCTTTTCACTGTCTTGGGGACTAGTGTTTTTTTTTGTTTTTTGTTTTTCTTTCTTTCTTTATCAAGTCACCGCTCTCGCTGGGCATTTTCTTTCCGCTCGTGCCCCTTTGTCCGGCTGGAGTACGGGGCACCAATTGCTTTCTTGTCCCTGTCCCTGGCTCTCTCCTTGTGTTTTTTGTCCCTGTTTGCCGCCACTCTCTGAGTGACCAATCAATCACCCCCTTTCCTTGTCGTCGATCTCCATGATCTGATGGTGCTCCCACAGCCCCTCTCCCTATGGTGCTCATTCTTTTTAAACCTGCCTCGTCCGCGGATCAATGCCTGCCCGCCGTCCGATCCCACTCCCACTGCCCCCTCCCCTAGTCCCAATGCAGATACACACACGACGGGTGACCAGCTCTTGCATCGTCGCCACCATCACAACGACGCTGGCCTACATTGTTGCGGCGATGGCCGGGGCGTCCGGTTGCTGCTGTGGGGGGAGAAGTGCAAAAGCAACTCACGCACACTACTGTGGCAAAACCATCCATGCTGATGCTTTGAATAGAGCGTGAGGTGCTCTTTTGATGTGAGGCCAATGGCCTTGCTGGCCGTTTGCCAGTTTAGCATGGCAATCTTTCTTTGCCACGTGGCCGTACCAACAATGGTGGCAAAAACATCGCTGCCACCGCCACTCCCTTCGCTACCTACTGGTACCCTCGGCTGCTGCTCGGGTGCTTTGTGCTGGACTGGCACCGGAGCTCCCCTTGGACCAACCCGCTTCCCAGTTGCCAAGTGATGTGGTTCTCGACGGCCCCTATCCGCGTGGGGCGGCCTCCACTTCCCTCGCATGGGGGGACCCAATGCTTGGTGGACCAAGTTGCAGTGTCCCCTTGTAGAGGGGAACCGCAAGAGAAGGAGGGTAGGGACGGTGGTGGGTACGGGTGACACCGGGTGGGAGCGGGTGGGAACAAAAACAACAACCACTACTACTACTACTACTATTACTACTACTACTAAAACTACTACTACTACTACTACTACTACTACTACTACTACTTCTACTACTACCACTACTACTACTACTACTACCACCACCACTACTACTACTACTACTACTACTACTACTACTACTACTACTACTACTACTACTACTACTACGACTACTACCACTACAACTACTGCTACTGCTGCTACTACTACTGCTACTGCTACTGCTACGGCTACCGCTACTACTACTACTACTACTACTACTACTACTACTACTACTACTACTACTACTACTACTACTACTACTACTACTACTACTACTCCTACTACTACTACTACTACTACTACTACTACTACTACTACTACGACTACTACCACTACAACTACTGCTACTGCTGCTACTACTACTACTACTACTACTACTACGACTACTACCACTACAACTACTGCTACTGCTGCTACTACTACTACTACTACTACTACTACGACTACTACCACTACAACTACTGCTACTGCTGCTACTACTACTACTACTACTACTACTACGACTACTACCACTACAACTACTGCTACTGCTGCTACTACTACTACTACTACTACTACTACGACTACTACCACTACAACTACTGCTACTGCTGCTACTACTACTACTACTACTACTACTACGACTACTACCACTACAACTACTGCTACTGCTGCTACTACTACTACTACTACTACTACTACGACTACTACCACTACAACTACTGCTACTGCTGCTACTACTACTACTACTACTACTACTACGACTACTACCACTACAACTACTGCTACTGCTGCTACTACTACTACTACTACTACTACTACGACTACTACCACTACAACTACTGCTACTGCTGCTACTACTACTACTACTACTACTACTACGACTACTACCACTACAACTACTGCTACTGCTGCTACTACTACTACTACTACTACTACTACGACTACTACCACTACAACTACTGCTACTGCTGCTACTACTACTACTACTACTACTACTACGACTACTACCACTACAACTACTGCTACTGCTGCTACTACTACTACTACTACTACTACTACGACTACTACCACTACAACTACTGCTACTGCTGCTACTACTACTACTACTACTACTACTACGACTACTACCACTACAACTACTGCTACTGCTGCTACTACTACTACTACTACTACTACTACGACTACTACCACTACAACTACTGCTACTGCTGCTACTACTACTACTACTACTACTACTACGACTACTACCACTACAACTACTGCTACTGCTGCTACTACTACTACTACTACTACTACTACGACTACTACCACTACAACTACTGCTACTGCTGCTACTACTACTACTACTACTACTACTACGACTACTACCACTACAACTACTGCTACTGCTGCTACTACTACTACTACTACTACTACTACGACTACTACCACTACAACTACTGCTACTGCTGCTACTACTACTACTACTACTACTACTACGACTACTACCACTACAACTACTGCTACTGCTGCTACTACTACTACTACTACTACTACTACGACTACTACCACTACAACTACTGCTACTGCTGCTACTACTACTACTACTACTACTACTACGACTACTACCACTACAACTACTGCTACTGCTGCTACTACTACTACTACTACTACTACTACGACTACTACCACTACAACTACTGCTACTGCTGCTACTACTACTACTACTACTACTACTACGACTACTACCACTACAACTACTGCTACTGCTGCTACTACTACTACTACTACTACTACTACGACTACTACCACTACAACTACTGCTACTGCTGCTACTACTACTACTACTACTACTACTACGACTACTACCACTACAACTACTGCTACTGCTGCTACTACTACTACTACTACTACTACTACGACTACTACCACTACAACTACTGCTACTGCTGCTACTACTACTACTACTACTACTACTACGACTACTACCACTACAACTACTGCTACTGCTGCTACTACTACTACTACTACTACTACTACGACTACAACTACTACTACTACTACTACTACTACTACTACTACTACTACTACAACAACAACAACAACAACAACAACAACAACAACAACAACAACAACAACAACAACAACAACAACAACAACAACAACAACAACAACAACAACAACAACAACAACAACAACAGCAATAACAACAACAATGAAAACAACAGCAACAACATCTTTAGTAGGAACAACATCAGGAACAACAACAAAAACATGAATTGAAAAGCATTGGCCAGTCGAAAAGCCCTAAGAAAAAAAGCCTATGAATATTGATAGCAACTCAATTCTTTTAGTGAAACAGCTTATGGGGTTTCATCTACCCCATTCTAGCCTTCTCTTTTCACCATTTGGTGCGTGCACAATTGCTCATGAAGAATTGAATCATCAGTACCCAGCATCACGCCAACCTATTCTTGCACTGCCTGCCTGATCGGCCTCACTCTTGTAGAAATTTTCCGTGTATTTTCTCATTTCAAAATGAACTTCACCTTCAGGAGCATCAGCCATCTCCGCTACATTATTCCATAGAGCAGCATGCATAGAGGGTGTCATAACAGCAGTATTGGAACAAGCGGATGCTATAAAATCCAACTAAGCTACCAATGCATAAAATAGTGCCAGTGCTGGTATCCTTCCGGATTGCCCCAGTGTTATCCTCTCTAACTGCAACGTCCTCTGCCATAGCCACCCTTTGTTTCTGCAACAACACTCTCACTCTCTCCCTCTGTTGTAACATGATAAAAAGCACCAAAACAAGCACTTTTTCCGTTCTCATAAACTTTTTGTATCATTCGCAGCATTCATATCCTCAGTGGTTACCGTCCTTTTGACCATCTTTTTTAACTCAACAATGCGAATCATCTGTATTGGCTGGATTGTTGTTGCCTCCATTGCTACTGCTCTTCCTAGCAAAGCTCATGCTAGCCTCATTCCTTGTAATCCCCACAAAGGGTCACTTCCTCAAGATAGTGTGCCCTTTGCCAATGAGTCAGACAGCTAGACAACACACCAGCATTCATCTCCAAGTTTTCCGTCCTCCTCACGAGCATGGCAAGCCAGGATGGACACATCAACAAGCTCAAAGTGGAGCTTAAGCATGTGCATACCAAAAGTGATTGTAACACAGGAGGAAGGCTTGGTCGAGGAGACCTCACGTGCTTTCTTCATAGCAACAGTTGCATCCAAAGTGCCTGCATGTCTTCCTCAGCATCAATAACAGGTTTGTGCTGATGATACTTTAGGTACACATGCCTTTGGTGTTACTACCTCTCACCATGTGGAAACTTCACTTCCAGTTCAACAACATTACTTCAACACTCGCCCATCCCTGTTCAACAATGAATTTCAGTTGTCAACTTGGGAGATCAAGTACAGCACCTTGGCCCAGGGCTAGCATCTATAGGAGTACTACCTCACGTTCAGCACTGCTTGGATGTTTACATTCCTACACTCAAAATTTACGGATGCGGTGCGGGCACTCGTCCCTACTACATCCCCATACCTCATTAAGGAGACTTACACCCATGGTTCCAATCCCGCTTGTGGAACCCCTGCCGATCTCATTACGACTTGGTCGCTACTCTGCCATCAATAGACACTGACCAGTCAAGCTTATCAAACCCAACTGACTGTTTGCTTCAACACACTTATCTTGCATGCCGACAACAGTGCAAACCCCTAGTGGAGCTGCAACCTTTGCTTACTACGTGAGTTTTTTTATCACTGCCACGGACAGCTCCCTGCTGGTCTTAGGAGAGGCATCTCAAAGTGAGAAGGAGGAACGGTCTAAAGGTGAGGGGAAAACGGACCTGGGGAGGTTTCTGAGAACAAAATGTTTTCAGTACATCAATTTCAGCCAAGTGACCTTCATCAGTACTGTGGATGAAACTAGAAAGATACGGCCGCTAGAGTAGTGACGAGAGGTCCAAAAGCAAATAGAAAACAGTTCGCAGGTCCTAAGCACCTCCTCATGAAATGGTGATCACTCACATAACCTAAAGTTCATGAGGTAGGTATCTAATACTATGGGTAACCTCCATGCCAATGTAGCGCGGCGAAAGACTACAATAGGACTAACCAGCTGGAGGCCTTATGAAAAACGCCAAAGGCGTAATCCTATAGACATACCTTCTAACTTTTTTTTAAAGCGGGTCTTGAGTACAAGTGGTCTATTGGTGGTTGACTTTGGACCTTGGCTCTTACACTTTAACTAAAAAATCTGAGTTTTGCATTGAACAAGATAAACCTGTGCAGAAAATGTTAGCTAGGAAAAATTGAGGACATTTGTGGGCTTGTAGTCATGCCCAAAACTATCTCTTGCTGCTCAGTATCTTAGCAGCGGATGATGATCCTCAAAGATATCATTTTAGCTTAAAAAAGAAGAACGGTTTCTGGCAGCCCATAGGATGGTAGCTGCAAAAGGAGAGATAAACATACCAATTCATGGGTTTTCGCAATGATTCTATTGTTAGACTCTTTCAGGTATTGAAAATCTCACTTCTCTAGAAGGAGATATCAAGGAATCTAATGGAAGACTCCAACAAGTCATGCTTGAACTATGTTTTCTTGTCGATTTTGTTGAAAGTACTAAGGAAAAGGAAGACAGAGGACATTTCTCCTGCATCAAGCATCGTCGATGTACCGACGGTGGAGAAGTGGTCACACCTTGCATCCAAGAAGAACCTCTCATTAAAAAGGCTCATAAATTACATGGCAAAGGTCAATGAAATGGACGTACCCATGCAGTTTCTTTAAACTACTTGTCGATGATGTCCTGTTTCTCCTAGGATTTATTCACCAACCATGAGAGAAATAGGACGACAAATGAAGTCGTCGGGTTTTATGTTGGTGGAGAAGTCATTGGATGAAGTTGAGTGCCCTTGGAATTGG
Organism: Penium margaritaceum; assembly: GCA_023375785.1. Lineage (NCBI taxonomy): Eukaryota > Viridiplantae > Streptophyta > Zygnematophyceae > Desmidiales > Peniaceae > Penium > Penium margaritaceum. The sequence continues at coordinate 18,064 of SZWC01003970.1, read as the reverse complement.
AATGTTGGGAAAAAGGGAGACACAAGTGCACTTCTCCAAGATCACCCTTTGTGGGAGATATAACATTTTATTGATTTTTTTTGTGATGTCATGAAGGTTGGTTGCTTGTTCCTAAACCACAGGGTGAACTCCACTATCCAACCACAATGAAAAGTTTGACGTATTTCAAATTTGGCAAGGCGCGATGGGCCTCCCAACAGCTGGGCATTTGTGAACTTTGAAGAGACAATAGAAGGTTGCAGGCTACTAACCGTCTTTGGGCTATTGGAGGAAGTAAGAAAAGAGGGAGTTGGGGAGCAAGCATGAATTTGCACAAGCCTCTTTGATTTGTAGTAGCTGAGCTTTGATGTGGTTAATGTTGCTGATTTCTTAGATGTAAGTGCAATCGTCATGCAAATGAGAGATTGACTCATTAATGTTATGGCTGCGGACATCATCAACAGCCTTATCTCCAAGTTGGCAGACCTTCATGATGCCCTTCCCACAGTGCTACAACATATTGTTGCCGAGTTGGTTCTTCCCGGCTCACCCTGTGGATTTGGTGGAATGTGAGATTTGACCTTTAAGTGACTCGATGAATGGTTGAAAAGCCTCCAAAACTGGTGCTTCGAATATTTTGTCATCCGCGTTGTATCCTTATGTACACCTGCATGCCTAGCGACATCCCGCGCGATTCACCCTATCCATCCCGACACTAAAGTAGCACTTGTCACAAAGGCAAGAAGGACAAGGGCAAGGGTAAGGGCATAGAGAATAGTTCCTCCAACTTCTCCTCATCCACTGACATGGTTCAATCCTTCTTTTCAAACTGGTGCTCTCTTTAGCAGTGAGCACACAAGTGTTGCATCAATCCAGGTTATGCCCGTCTCAACGCCAACACATGCACCCACTAGGCTCACACTGCTGGGCACTTCACCACTTGTGCTGCCCAGGGACCATCATCGTCAAGTTGTTCCTCCCAGCATACTTCATCTACCATGGCCTTCCACACGACCATCAGTCTGCCACCGACTGTCAGTCGTCTTGTGGCTGGGAGCCATTGTACACTGTCAATTTCATCATTGCATGCTCTTCCACAGTGGTACTCGCAATACCTACCTTAGGATGCAGCAACAAACTCTTCTTTCATTGGCCCGCCGCCCTCCAATGGGGATGCACGCCAACTGGAGAAGTCCCTTGAGAACTTCCTCCATCATTGTAATCATTGAGGTGAGGGTGGTTTTGGTGGGTCTCAGGGTCTTAGATGTCAATCAGATGGATCCCTCCAAACCAATTCATGGGTCTTTTCTTGACAACGTCTTGTGGATCGAGTACGGGCAATCCAAAACCTTTCCCCACTGCATGAAAAACTATGAGCAATATTTTATACCTTCCACTTCCAATACTATTGCCGTTCGTCAAGTTTTCCCGAATCAATTGAATCTCTCAGTCGGACTCAGAGCAAATGTACCTAAGGCCACCCAAACATGATGTTTTGTTGTGGCTTATTTTTCACCCTTGGCCTAGTCATCTCTTTTCTTTGAGCACATTGGTGCGTGATAGTTATTGCCTATTCAAGGCATTGGTTTCGTCAAATGTATTGGTCCCAGTGCTGGCTTGTTTTTGTCTGATGTCCTCGTCGTGCCCGCCCTTGAAATCAACATCCAATCTGTTACAACCTTGGATGGCCGACGTATGGAATCATCCTCTTCACGTGATCTTGGGATGATATCTATGTGGTTTATTTGCCAGGCTGCCTTGTGTGGCAGCAAGTGCAATGAGATTTACAGTGATCCACTTATTCCCCATCCCACCCAATGTTCCATTGAGCTTCCTCTTGTACACATTGCACCTCATCTCTCTCCCATAGACATTCCTTTCTCCATTGCCATCTCTACAAAGTTCACAACGCTTATGTTCTAGCATGCTCTCTACTCAACCTTAATTCGGGATTGGTGTTGCGTTCATTTTGCATCTTTGTCTATTTGACTACCTTCCTTTTACTTGTGGTAACATGCATCGTGCTCTGTTTGCTATCTTGGCATGTCACACATCTTGTCGGCCTGCCCTCATCTATGTGGATATCATGGGACCCTTACCTGAAGACTTCCGTGGCGTTCGTGACTTCCTTGTCATGTATTTTTTCTCATTCATGACGTTTCCCATGACTGCTAAGGCTTGGCTCTTTGTCATGAGAATAGTTTTGGCCCTTGCATTGAGGATTGGGTTCCCTACACCCAACATGCGTGTCGTAAGAAGCTTCGAGTCTTTTGGAATGATCTTGGTCATAAATTCTTTGGCCCTGATTCTCATTGGCTTCAGTCTGAAAAGGTGTATATGTAGCCCTCTGCTTCACAAACACCCATTAAATCACAGTCTCCTATCACTAGAACCAGAGACTCACTAATGGTGTTTGCATCGTTCTTGTTGAGTTTAGGGCTTCTCTTGTCTTTGCCTGTGAAGCAATATTCTACATGTACCAAACGCAAGGGAAGCTTGGCCCACGGGGCCAAAACCGAGGTAGTTGAGGGTCTCCGAACCTCAACTCATCCCATCCGCTGCCCCACAGGCCCGGTCCAGTCCAAGCCACGTGGCACAGTGGCACTACACTACATGCCGTGCGATTGGAACAGAGTCCCTCATGGTCCACTCCTTCGCCATTTCACCCCCTTTCAACTTTGGTCCCAACGTGTCTACTCTTGTCTTGTTTCCGTCTACATGGCTTTTGATTGGCTCCCCAAAGACATCTGTGTTAGGAAGCTCTCCCCTCGCAGTCTTCTTTGCACCTTTCAAATATCCCCAATGTCCAACACCTGACCCTTCTAAGATCCCGAGAACCTGATTTCTGTCGGCTCTCACGAAGTTCTCTTCTTTGGTTCATTTTTTGTAGCATTCTTGATGATCTACCGTCCACATCCACCTTTAATCCTCCCTGTTGTCTTGGAAAGGGTGTTCCTAGAGTATTCCTTTTGGGTTTTCTGTGTTTACTTAACATAGAAAACTCTAAATCCGCAAATGGTGATTCAAGGGTCAAAAAAGAAAAATAAGGCTAATGGCTCGATCATGATTCTCATGATGGCGAGGGTGATACATCACCCCATTCGTTTCGCTCAACCGGCAAGGGCATGGCTATCAAAATGGACATGGCGTTACTTTTCTTTGTGTTCTGGACATAGCTGCGCTGCCATTCAACTCATGGATACCTCAACGTTATGTTGACGCTTCTGCGCATGTATCAGCTTTTATGCCAAAAACATCACCTCCAAACGACCTATCCTCGATGAAAAGGGCCCTCTTTCTTCCTCTACAAATGCCCATAAGGCTTGTTTATCTACGGTTCCTCTTCCAGGTCATCCTCTTCTTCCATGTCAACCACTAGTCTTGCAACAAGCGTCACCTTTGTCCATGCCTTTATAACTCAAGCACCACCACTTTTTGCATCCATCGTATGATATCCTTGTTGTGATTTGTGACGTTCATGTCAACCTGTACAGTTTTCTATGACCACTCGGCCGTGTCCATACCAGTGCAGATCCCTGATGCGGACCTTGTTGGCACCGGTGCGTTGTCTGGTGGCAGAATACGAGCTTGGAGCTGACCGATGACCGTCCCAGAGCTCTGGACGCTGCCCGAGACCTCATGCAGTTTTTGTTTAGCACGTAGGAGTTAACGGTGGACTGGCCGTGGACCCGATTTACATGATTTTGCATTACGTGTCCACTGTTTGATGCCGGATTCATGCATGTGACCATTCGTAGCGTCCGGCTTGTGATTTTGCATGTCTAGGTTCATTCAGCGTAGCAGTCTGACATGTCTGTAGTGAGTAATAGCCAAAATAGTGCTTTTGGGCCGGTTTTAGGACAGATCTTGTGCTGCCCTGTGCGACACCCGCTGTGCGCCATGGCATGTACTTATGCCATGGAACTGTCATGTGTCATCTCTCTCTGCAAATTCTATTGAAGAATCATGACACTTTGCCTTGTGTCTCCAAGCCAGACCCTTGCCGTTGTGTGTACGACTTGTGACTGTCGTCACTGTCTCACCTGGCACTGACGCCTAGTCAGCGGCTGTGTTCCTAGGAAGCTTCCACGCATCTTCTCATGGTATCAGAGCGGTGAGACATTTCTCGCCGAGCTGCACAGCAAAGACGCTACAGAGCAGCAGCACTGAGCGTCACCACTGTAGCCAATCCACAGGGACCTGTCGACGACAGCCGACGACCGTAGAGGTCACCCACCTTTAGCATGTGAGAGTGCATTAACAGCACCCGCTAGAAGCAACAGGCGACAGCGTCAGCAGGTGGCAGTCGGTAGCAATTGCTGACATTGGTACTAGCAGCGGTGGTAGCTGAAGGCTACTGCAACAGGCGGCGGCACATAGCAACACAAGCAGCGCACGGTAGCAGTAGAGAGCACTAGGAGCAGTGCGCAGCACCGCTGCGTAGCGGTGACGGTAGCAGTAGTGGGCAACAGCAGCAACAGCAGCAACATACATCAGCAGCAACAATAGGAGCGCAGCAGAGCAGCAGCGTAACAGCAGCGTATGGCGGCAGCAATGCGTAGTAACCAAAATGTGTAGCAACATCAGTAGCTGCTGCCACAGCTGCGCACGTAGTCGCACGGCTGCTACTACAGTTCCCGACGCAATAGCGGTAGTAGCCGAGCAGAAGCTGCTCAAAGCTTCCACGTAGCTTCCGTGTAGCTTCCACGCGGCTGCTGAGAAGCAACCGCCTCCGCGCAACAAGGCAACAACTGCGAGGGTTGTAAGAAAAACAAAAGGAGGGTTGTCTTGACGTCAACATTTTTCTTGCTGATGTCATCATATCTGTGCTAACGTCAGCAAACCCTTTCTGATGTCAGCACTTTCCCTGGTTGGAAAAGTCAAAGTTGCCAGTGTTTCAACTCGTCGAGAAACGCTGATTGTTTTGCAAACCGACCAGTCTTACATCCCGGTCCATACTCAGCGCTAACATGGCTCCGGCCAGTGATAAGAGCAAAAGACCACTAGATCCCTCTTCTTTTTCCTCAAGGGTCATGAGCCCGCACTCGCAAGCTATTGAGGACTTGCGGAGCGAGCAGGACAAGATCCGTCATATGCAGTAGCAGCAGACTTGCGCCATCCGACGCTCACAAAGCTTCCTTGTGGTCAGTCCATGGCCCTACAGTAGACCTCCGATTGAGCGATCGATGTCGCACCCTCCGCACAGGAGTCAGTACCAGCACCGGTGACAGGATCAGGATGCGATCCGCCATCTGTCGATCCTTGGGATGAGGATCCCGACATGCCAAGCATGGAGGGCGGCTCTCACGAAAGAGAGATACGTGTGCTTCAGGAGCATCTCTGCTGGCTCCAAATGAGCTCACGGCCCCCACAAATGTGTTGTTCCTCTCTTCCCGAGATTCGATCCTCGCCTGATCTCCACCCCAGTGATTTTCCCCTTCCCGATGTCTTCCCCATCCCTCGTCCTTCTCAGCCTGTGGTTGCTCTCCGTACAGATCGGCAATCCAAGGATTTTGAGACACCGCCCCCACGGTATGTCAACGAGGACGGTTTCGACTGCTGGGAGATCCTTTTCTAGGTTTGGGCCACTACAGAGGGAGTGTGGCCCTACTACCACAACCCGTATCAGATTGCCGATCAAGCACAGGTGCTGATAGTGGCTAGGGCGATACACGGACTCCTTTACACCATGCTGCGCAAGACAGTCGTAGACTTCAGCTCGTTCCTTGGAGAGGTTGGTACAAGCACAGGTGCTGATCCACATGGAGGCTAGGACCTGGCATTATGCTTGCTTGCTGTAAAGATGCATGCCACCCGCGTCGCCTTCATTCGTGCTTTTCACTCTCTTTGTCAGGGACCTGCCGAGTCTGCAGCCGACAACTGGCGACTCGCCATGCGCATCTACACGCGCCTTGGAACCTCAGGAGGTACACAGTTGTGGACACTCCACACGATCATGCTCGGAGTTTACCTTGAGCACGTAGACAACTTCGCGAGGTCTAGCAACGTCGTGCTCGAGCCCTTCTCCACCTCCCTGCAGCTTCTTCCCTGGGCGTATCAGCTTTTTCTTTAGGTGACTTCCGCCCGTGAGCCAGCCGTGGCTCATCTGGAGAGTCCCCTTGCTGTACTAGTCATCGCGTCACCACCAACGCCCCTTTTGTAGTCTCCTCCTCCATCCTCTGGCACGTCCTCCTCTTTCTCTTCCACCCCGATTACCCGAACTCATACACAAGGTGTGGCAGCAGCAGCACGGGGAAGAAAGGGGAGACGGAGGCGCGGTTTGGGCCAGTAGCAGCCACAACAGCAGCAGTCACAATAGCAGTAGTCATCGGGTAGTAGCAGTGGATGCTCCTTTCACTGCTGCAACTGTGGAGGCGCTCATCGCTACACTAAGTGCCAGCAGCCGCTCATCTGGGCGCGGATCACTTGCAGGCTTGAGGCCGTGCATGCACTATGATCTACGTCGCGCACCACATCCTCTGAGCGCGTGGCGACAATGACTCCAACAGTTCCCGCGTCACCATTGGCGAGCAGTGGCGACCCAGACCCATGTGAGCGCACCATCGCCAAACTCCTTCACCTTCTGGTACTTCAGTTTCGGAGAGGTGCGAGTGTGTTGTCACAGCCGAGTGGTCCATAGACTATTCGTTCTCTTTCCTTGTCACTCGTGATGACTCGTGTGAGGGGGCAAAGCTGGCATGTGATGACAATGGGCCAAACAATACTGATTGGATTCAAGAGTCTCACCTTTGTGCCCTTCGTCGTTCCTCCTTACTTATTGCCCAACGCCCGTCTGAGGCCAAGTGTTCCATTGCCCGTTGTACAGTGACGTCCTCCAGTAGTGATCCTGGTGGCACTTGGATCATCGATTCTAGTGCCACTCATCACATGACGTGTCGGCGTAGTGACTTTGTTTTTCTCGGTCCAGTTGTATCTATTCGTTCTGTCCGCACATGCTCCGGTCATTCCTTGCCGGTCCTGGGTATTGGGGTTGTGTGCTTCCATGGTCCGTCAGGCCCCCTGTATCTTTCCGAGGTGCTTTTTGTACCTGACCTTGAGCTCAGTTTGCTTTCTGTACGTGCCTGCACATTGATGGGACTCTCTATGGAGCACACTGCAAACTCCGCACTGGTGACTGCTATTGACACCCGTAGCGTTGTTCTTTGTGCCTCTGTTGTGGATGACCTGTATCGCGTCTCTCGGATTTCTCCTCCTCCTTTCTCCCCCTCCCCTCCTGCTCATGTTTTTTTCACTGAAGTTCTGTTTACTGAGCACCAGCGATTGCTTCATCATCGTTTGTGTCATGTGGGCTCCGACACTGTGTCCAAGCTCATTTGGACACAGTCCACACTCGGTCTTGACGCGGCTTCCTTCGAGAAGCCGCCCGAGACCGACCGCCTCTTCTGCGCTCAGGGTAAGATTCATTGTTGCACTTACCCTTACTCTCGTTCTCGCGCACTGCGCCCTCTCGAGTTAGTCCATTCAGACCTTCTCAGTCCTCACAATGTCGAGTCTCTGTTCGATCGGGGTCGATACATCCTGACCCTGACGGATGACTTCACCCAGATGCGGTGGGTGTACAGCCTGCGCCAGAAGAGTGATGCCGCTCTTGTGGTCTGTGTGTGGCTAGTGATGGCTGAGCATCAGTCTCGCCACACGCTGCATACCTTTCGCTCGGATCGCGGCGGCAAGTTTCTTGGCCAGATGGACAGTTTCTTTGCCAAGCACGAGGTTTTTCACCAGGTCTTCACTCCTGCTACTCCTCAGTAGAGCGGTGTCTCTGAGCGCTGGAACCGCACCATGGAGGATGCCGTTCGCACTATGCGGTCTGAGTGCGGTCTCCCTAAGTCCTTCGCCTTTGAAGGATTTGCCTACATGACTTGGGTCTAGAACCGCCTCCAGCACGGTCCCCTTCCGGACCACGTCACACCGTACAAGGTTTGGTTTGGCCACCGTACTCACCTGCACCTTGCTCGTGTTGAGGGGTCCTTGGCTTCTGTGTGGTACACTAAGGACCAGCAGGGGTCCAACGTCTCACCGCGAGGTCGCTTGTGTGTCTTCGTCTACATCTCCCCGCGGTCGAAGAACTCACATTTTTGGGATCCGGCTCGTCGTCGCATCGTTGAGTCACACGACGTGCTCTTCTTTGAGTATCTCACCTACGGTGATCTGACATCGATCACGTCATTGTCTGTCATGCACGTTCCCATGTGTGAGGCTTCTTGATGGATGGGGGAGTCTGAGCCTGCGAGCACCTCTCGCCCTGCTGATATGTCCATTCAAGCTCCCTCCATTTCTCGGTCTCCAGCCCTTGATGACCCAACGATCATCGCAGTAGGCCTAGAGACCTCTCTAGCACAGCCGGCTACTAGCCATTTTCCCTCGCATCCCACACGTACCCATGATCCTTTACCTGTGTCTGCCAGTAGTCCTGCCTCCGTGCGTGGTCATGCCTCACCTGCCTCACCCAGTCCCGTGTCTCCTATACACGAATCTTATCACACGGTATCACCAAATCCTTTCCCTCTGATCTCACTAGTTGTGGTCGTGCCTGTCTCTGAGACTCAGGTGCACCCCTTGAGCCTGGGTTACTCACGTGAGCCCGGCGGTCGTCTTCGACCATTGGACTCTGGAGTCCAGCGAGCATCAGGTCTCGCATCTAGGCGCTCCACTCGCAGCATCGCGAGAGGTGATCCCGGCACAAAGACCCTAGGCCTGAGTGTCCGCACTGAGCACAAAGAGGTGGATCCAGTGTGCCCCGTAGGACACAAACTTGTCACTCGCGAGTTTCATATCTCTTGTGATGCAGTAGCTTGCCTTGTGGTTGTCAGATCTAGCACTGAGGTGCGTACTCTTACTACACAGAGTTGTCCCTCTATGGTGCCTGATCCGAGCACACTGAGGGAAGCTCTCTCATAATAGGATTCTCACGCCAGGGGTGCTGCTTGCGAGGATGAGCTTCACACCATCCGAGAGCACGGAGTTTGTGAGCTAGTTGACCTTCCACCTAGAAGGAAGGCTATTCAAGTCAAGTGGGTCTTTTGTAAGAAAGTGAAGCTGGATGGCTCACTGGAACGCCACAAGGCTCGCTTGGTCATCAAGGGGTACTCTCAGATTGGGGACGTTGATTACATTGACACCTTTGCCCCTGTCAGCCGCATGAGCTCATCTCGTGCTCTGTTTGTTGTGGTAGCCCAACATGACAAGGAACTGCACCAGATGGATGTGAACAATGTGTTCCTCCATGGCTCTATGGATGAGGAGATTTACGTGGCCCAGCCACCAGGCTTTGAGGATGGTGGCAAATTCGGGTGCTTGCGCAAGTCCTTGTACGGACTCAAGCAGTCTCCTCGGTGCTGGAACCAAGAGATCACATGCACTTTGACCCGTACAGGATATGTACAGAGCGAGGTAGATCCCTCTCTCTTCATCTGACAGGCGCCTGAGTGGTTCACCGCCATCCTGGTCTATGTGGACGACTTCCTCATTGCATCTCTCTCCATTGAGGCCGTGAAGGAGGCCAAGGCGGTTCTCCAGACTGCCTATAAGATGAAGGACCTTGGTCCTGCAACGGTGTTTCTTGGCATGGAGATCGTACGAGACCACAGACGCCGGACGCTTCTGTTGCATCAGGCCCAATACGCATACGTTGTGGGGGAGCACTTCAGTGACCTCCTTGGCATAGTGCCCACGGCCTCCACACCTCTCACACCTCATGGACATAAGACACTATAGGTGGATGATCCCACACAGCATGGGGAGATAGTGGATGTGACCTTGAACCTTCGTCTCATTGAATCTTTGATGTACCTGGCCACTACCACACGCCCCGACATCGCCTTTGCCGTCAACCTCCTTGCACAATTTTTGCAGGCTCCACGTGTTAGAGCCCTTCATGCGGCTGTGAGAGTGGTGCGGTACGTGGTCTTCACACCGTACCTCGGAATCTGTTTTCGCCAGCAGTGTTCCGTAGTCCTTGACGGCTACACCGACAGCGACTGGGCTTGGAGTCCATATGGATGCAATGGCATCGGTTACGTGTTCTTGCTCGGTGGAACCACTATGTCTTGGCGTAGTGGGAAGCAGGGCTGCATTGCACGTAGCTCATTGGAGGTAGAGTATGTTGCTCTTGGTGCACGGGCCGCTGAGGCACTATTGCTGCAATGTCTGATCCTTGAGCTGGGTCAGTCAATACCTGCCAGTTGCGCTTCGTTGCGACAACCAGAGTGCTCTTGCCATTGCGGAGAACTCTGGTTTCTTTCACGCTCGCACAAAGCACATTGCAATTGAGCATCACTTTGTGCGTGATCTGGTGGAGCGACACGTGACCTCCGTCATATGGGTCGGGACTTACATGCAGCGTGCTGAATTCTTGACGAAGGCACTAGCAAGGGAAGTTTTTGGTGGCCATTCGTTTTGTTGGGCTTCGCCCCTTTCCTGAGAGTGGTTGAGTGTGGGGTGTGTCTGTGCCTGTGTCACGACTGGTTTTGCACTTGTTGTTGTACTCGTTTCAGTGTTGCACGTGTATGGACATGCATACCATTGGGTCATGGGGGAGTGTTGTGATTTGTGACATTCCTGTCGACCGGTACAGTTTACTATGACCACTCAGCCGTGTCTATACCCGTGCACATCCCTGATGCGGATGCTGGTGGCACCAGTGCATCGTCCGGTGGCGGCCTACCAGCTTGGAGCTGACAGAAGACCGTCCCAAAGCTCTTGACATTGCCCGGGACCTCTTGCGATTTTTCTGCAGCACATAGGAGCTTATCGGTGGACTGGTCGTGGGCCCAATTTACATGTTTTTGCATTACGTTTCCACCGTCTGATGCCGGATGCATGCATGTGACCAGTCGCAGCGTCCGGTTTGTGATTCTGCACGTCGGTTAAGACGGCGTAGCGTTCTGACATGTTTGCACTGAGTTACAGCCCAAACAGTGGTTTTGGGCTAGTTTTAGGATAGATCTTGTGCTGCCGCGTGCGACACCCGCTGTGCGCCGCGGCAGGTACTTATGCCATGGACCTGTCATTTGTCATCTTTCTCTGCAAATGCTATTGAAGCATTACGACACTTTGCCTTGTGTCTCCTAGCCAGACCCTAGCCGTTATGTGTACGGCTTGTGACTGTCGTCACTGTCTGACCTGGCACTGACGCCTAGTGAGCGACAGTGTCGCTAGGGAGCTTCCATGCATCTTCTAAACCCTTAGGAGTAGCCTCCACCCTATGTGGCACCGTCCCTGGTACGTAGGGTGCCACATAGACTCATTTGTCGCATGCATGCCATCATTGTGGTACACACATTTGATATGATACGTCGTGGGGAGGGGCACCCTGTGCTGGTTCCTCGCTAGTGGGGGCCTAGTCACATCGAGCATTAGCTATTGCCGTCTCTCACATACGTTTTGCGCCTTTGTGACCGAGAAGGTGAGGGTGTGTGTATGTCTTGTCTAGAGGGCTCATGAATCAACGAAATGGAGGAGTTGTGTGGTGCATTGTTCAAGGATGTATTCAAGAATGTCAACGGCCTTTTCTTGTGGATTAAAAGCTGATCTTGTAATCTATAAGAATATTATCTTGTTGTGTGTGGCCCGACTTTGACCTGTTTTCACCATGTTGGCATCAGGAGTTGATACTACTCACATCCTTTTCTTAGGCAATTCATCCGTTCAATTGAACTTTGGTTATGTAAATTTCATTTCATATTTTCTTTATCAACTTTGGCTGATTCCTTGTTGCTGCCTTCATTTCTCTTCTCACACCATGTGCTTCCGTTGTTTGATAATTTGTTGGAAATCAAGGGTGGTACATGAGTGTCTTATTGTAGAATGATTTTGGGGTGAAATTTAGTATGAAATAATTTGATATGTTGTAATAATTCAATGTAATCAAAGATATGGCTTTATATTTGTGGTTTTGGGTTTGTAGGTTTGTGTACAAGCACAATGTTAAGGGGAATGTTTTAAATGAGAATTATGTGTTGAAATTGTTATTTTATGTCTTTATTTTTTATAAATAGTATTCTCTGAACATTTATTTTTTCACATGTGGTATTAGACATTGCCTTCATACACACCGAGGGATTTGACACAAAACAGTCCTCTATTGAAGTAAAAAGTGTTCATGAATAATTTTTTTTTGGTTTTTCATAATTTAAAATGATAATAGAAGACGACTTAGAAATCGGGTCGAAATGTCTACCTTGTTTTGATCTTCTGAAGTTCTGGTCTGAGTCTGCGGTTGGAAATTAACGAAGGAAAGCTAGACCGACTTCCGCTGACATAGAACGGGCGGGTTGTTGTTGTCCGGAATGTCGCTGTCGCATTGTTCGCCAGCGTGGCAAGCTCTTGGCGTGGCACGCGCACAACTTGCGACCCCTCACAGCTTTCCCATGGTTTCGGAGAGCCCATCTTTAAATGAATTAGGTTGAATTTATCGGAGGTGTCAGAGAGCAGGATTTCAGGTGGGTCCTGCTCGGTGATATAACTATGACACGCTAGCCTCGAGACCATACCATTTTATGGCACATGTATTCCAAGAAACTCCCGCTCACACAGGTGAAAGGCTTTGTTTCGTCTCGTTATGCCTTCTCTCTGCTCAATATACTTTCTTTTACAACATGGCATTCCTTCCGGCCTCTGATCCCGTTTAGACAGAAAAGGCAAAGCAATATATCCGCGTTCTAGCAAGTTGAATACCCGGGGTAGCCCTCGAGCAATCCCGAAAGCTGTTTTGGATGTCTGGTGCGCAAAGAGGGAGGACAGGCTGAGGTTCTGCCATTTCACTGTCCGAAAGCTTCTTTCTCGAAGGCGCAGGTCAGTAACATTCTTTACCTTCCCCCGAAAGAGCTGGTAGTCGCTGTTACTGAAGCGCCCCAAAACAGTTCTGTAAGAAAGGATAGTCGTGTTTGTATCATTCAGTAAAACCAACGGATGAACGGGGCCGATACCTTCTGGTCTGTTTCTTCTGCCGCCCCCAAGTGAATGCCCCGATTGACAGATGAAGGACAAGTGCACGTTGTCGACCATCAAACCCATTGCAAATACTTCAAATGAGACGTGAGAATTACATAACTTCATTAAAAAATGAACTCGTTTTGGAAGTTGTCTGAGCTCTTCGGGTGGACCAGGCCGCCTCGAAACTAGGCGAGAAGGAACGGGCGCCAAGGGACGCTATTGCTGTCCGCATGGCGAGCGGCCACCTCGCCAGCCAGCTTCTCACACTGCAACAGAATCCGAACGGGGGACGAGGATTCTATTCAGACCTAGGCTCTTCGTCTGTCAGGCTCAACCGAGAGTGTCTCCAGGTTGCTGGCGTCGGTTCCTCCCGCTCTGCCCGTCTCTGCCTCGCTCGCCCTGAGCTGCGAGGTGCGCATCGGTGGCAGCGGGCAATGGCGACGGCGCCGGGTCCCTTCACAGAGTGGCCGTGGGAGCAGCTGGGCGACTTCAAGGTACAGCGATGTTGATCCCTTCGCAGAGAATGCCATTGCGGTAGTTCACTGCGCGAAGTGGCCGTTGGAGCAGCTCAGAGACCTATTAGTGCGTGTGCGGGCGAGGTTGCTTGCCCGTGCGGCCTGAGGCCAGCTTGCCAGCAACGTACACGAGGATCTCCTGGGGACCAGATCAAGTCTCCGCCTTGATCGAAGGTGACTAATCAGCGCGATGCTTCGATCAGCGGTGGATCGAGGCTTCTCCTCGATCATTCTTCCTTCAGGTCTGCGTTGCACGCGCTGTCGGATACGTCGATCGCCAAGGCTGCTGGAGAGCGTTCGCAAGAAGTAGCGAAGAAATGACGTTGTGATGAACTAACCAAGCGTGTGACGAATGTGGGCGGGATTGTTCCTGCAAGAGCTGATCAAGCGAGGGCCTTGGTCTCCGCTGGTGCTACACTCTTGCGCTGCCTCGAAATTGGAAGGACCACCGTCGCAACGTTCGGCTCCCGCACCCTCTGACGAAGGCGAGGCCTCGACCAGTCTCCCTGTGTCCATGAACCGTTGTTGGCAAGGCTAAGTGGAGCTGTCGACGCAGCCAGATTGAGACTCAGAGGCAGATCGCGATCCCGCGACCTGTCCGCAGAGATTGCACGCACACAGGTGCAGACCCGACGCGAGAGGGGATGGGCAACGCACGACTCAGCCAGGCAGCGTGAACTGCACGCAGTTTAAAGTTCCGTCTGAAGCCCGCAGACGGATGTCTAGTAGCTCGCCTGGCGCGCTCCGGACTTCTCTGTGTGCTCTCAAGCGCACAGAGAAGCATGCTCCAACGTGCTGCAAAGGCCTGCAAGCTCTGCAG